>VDFB02284444.1:0-101995 GCA_007258455.2 Sequoia sempervirens
ACATGCTGATTACCTTTCAGGGAAAATAGCATTGTACAAATTGGGTTGTTATATGCTTTTAATTCTGTAGGAGGATCTTATGTCACTACCTTTGTTATCCTACCAATCAAACTTTGTAAGTAAATGATATAATCTACAACAATTGCACCATTGTAGGTTTTACATGTGTAATTCTCAGATTTCTTCCACCTATCCATACCATTGCAAATAGTAAAACCACAACTGCCAGATAAGGTTAGTAATTCTTCACCAAAATGATTAATGCCCCTGTTATCTGAACATCTGGTCCACTGGTGGTTTTCCTCATTATCAAGCCACATAAGCTCAGTATTGAAAACAAAAACTAATTTTTCTGTGTTTTTTTTAATGTTTTAACTTCATACAATATGGAAAAAATAGTGATTTCTAATTGAAATGATTCACATATCCTCTCTTCAAAAATGTATGCTTCAAATGTTTTAACGGTTTTTCCTCATTTCTTCTTTTTTTTCCCAATAAGACGTGAGTTCTATGTGCAGATTTGATGAGTTTTACAGAGCTCATTTGTTGCTACATAAACTGGCAAAATCAACTCAAAATCAAATGAGTCCTGGTTGAGTGTGTCATCCATGCCGGTTTCTCAATCGACCAAGCTCAGATTATTATTGCAAGTATCCAGGTTTTGGAGGATTGGCAAGTTTCAGTTACTGATTATCCCTTGAGTTATCAGGAAGATCATCATTGCATGCTTGCGGGTTAATATACTGCAGACTTACAATCATGATCATTTTTTGCATCAAACTTCAAACAAATGACAGAACCCTGCATTTGAATAACAAACTTGCAAGTAATAGACACTATAAAACCTGCCCTACCTTACTAAGTCACATTCAAAATGAGATCTAAGTATCAACAAATACCTTGAATTGCATCAACCAAAAAAAGAAATCCTCCAAGTGGAAAATGCAACACTAGATCATAATCCAAATCACATTTTAGGAGACACAATTTAACTAAATTCTTCTGCTTGTATATGATATTTTGTTATTTGCTGATACTTCATGATAGATTGCAGCACCCAAAGTTATTTGTTGTTATTTGCCATTATTTTGTTATTGTGTTTCAGGAGAATGTGAAACATTTCCGATTAGGATCCGTACATAAATCCAACTGGAATATTTCCAAACAGATACAGGTATTCTGCTGTTTCCTACAACCAAGGTAATATAAAAATACATATGATGCTGTTTTGAACCTTACAAGAAGCTTGATAGAAAAAGTAATATATAATCTCTCTTACTGTGCTGATTGTTGATTATTTGGGGATTTAGGCATGTGATGCTCTACAAAATTCCATTGACAACAAAATAATGTTTGCATTAGTTGGTACCATATTTGGCTGTAAGCACGAAAGGTATGACACTTGACCAGCAAGTTAGCTGGGACTGCATTATATAAAAACATACCTGCATGTAATATTCAAAAATACTAGCAGCCCAAAAGATGAAAAAGCAACGTAGCTCCTTTGTTGGATTCTTATCTCACTTCTAGTTTATAACATCATTCCTGGTTCATAAAAATGATGCCATGAACCATCAAAGCAGCTTCATACAAATAGATTACCAGCAATGTTTTGTATTTTATAGAACATGCAATTTTTCTCCAGAAAATTCAGAAGGAAAGTGATTTCTGAGAGATCGTATCTTACATGATATGCTTCGGAGTCCTAAGACACTGAATCTCAGGCCAACATGGAACTGTGTACCACCAGCATCCTTAGAAGCTAGTATTCACTTCCTGCTTGGCACCAAGTTCCACCAATCATGGACGTAGTTGCATTGTGTAGACATTGTCATAATAGTCAATCTGATTGTACCTCTTATCTGTATCATGTCCCAACAAATATGATGATTGATAGCTTCTATGTTTTCTGTGCAGACAACCTCATAGAAACTGCTAAATGGAGGATGCAGGGAAAAAATATATCTTTAACTAATTATGGAGCAGGCATGATTTAGAAGGAAAGTTTGAGTGGGTGCCAGGGAGCAGGGGCTGAAACTTTGCAACACCCACTTCACTAATTTTCAGAAGTTTATAGCCCAATGGCAACTGGATGGAGTTTGAAGTTAATTTTTCATTATCCTTCAAAATTTTCAGATAGATTTTTGGAGTTAATTTCAAATTTCAAATTTCTGTAGCTGAGCAGAAATTTATAAGGTACCACGGGACCATTTCATCTGCAAGATTCTCCAAAATTCTCTCAGAAAAACCACACAGTGAATACTGAAAGTCCCCCCTCCATGGGACCACTAGGTTAGAGACTTTAAGCTTCCACAGTCCATAATATTTTGAACAACTTTTAGATAAGAACTGCAAACAAATTCTTTGAATTCAATCTCTCCTGGGGAACAATTTAGCTCAAGCTGTCAACCAAAGCAATTTATTCATCCTCAGCAAGAACAACAAAATAATCATCTAATGACCACCTTCGTTGGGTGCCTTTGTCTGGTGGGTTGATGATTGGTTGGTCTGCAGATGCCAAACGGTAGCCTATAGCAATTTCTCTCCTTTGTCGTGCACGTACCATTATTTCATAAAAATTTAATTCTTCCCCGTCATGCAGATAAAACTCTGCACGACGTATGTACATCTCATTTCCCTGTTTTCAAAGTGCAGCAGGGTCAGATGGAAATACAATGCTAACTGTTTCCAACTAGAAAGCATCCAAACATGAATGAGAGAATTTTTACAATTTTATTTTTTCCTAAATGAAATAGCAAGATGAAGAGAATTGTACCTCTTCTGAAAATAGTTCCTCTAATACACAATTGATCTGCCTGTCCTCAGCCACCATAGCTAATGCCATGCTAACAAGCTCATTTGAGAGAACATAATCACTAATTCTAGATACAGTTAAGAGGTTTTTAGTTCTAGAATCTAGGATTTCACTTATAATGATTGATTTGACAGAAGCCTGTTGCATTTCGCCAATCCAGGAGTTTTCAGAATTATTTGCTTGATGAACTTGAGTCGTATTGACTTCCAAAGGCAAGCGCTTAGACTGCAATACAAAAATACTATGCATTCATTGCAGTTTGCTCATCTTCTATCGAATATTAGCATTCAATGAGTCTCTTTCATCGACTTGATAAACAAAAAAAAAAGTTTTGCCTATTAAAAAACAGATCCATTTTATCTGTTGTAACAGTATGGACAAAGTTAGTAAACCTGTTGATAGAGCATTGTGGTAGATTGTAATGCCTGAGAAGTTGTTAATGGAGTACTGTGGTAGATAGCGATGCTTTTGCCAATATAGATTTAGAGTAGGTTTCACCTTTATTATGAAAACAAAACACACCAATGTTCATAGGATGATGTAACTTTGCACTCCAACTTGAAAGAAGGGAGAAATAATACAGCTAAGAAACACATGAAATTGGAGTGTTATATTTTGGCTTTCAGGAAAGGAAGATGTTCAAATTATAAAAAAATACAGCAAACTACTTGTATAATAATAATGGTTTAAAATGGGACCTTTACACATTTATGCAAACACCAAAATTATTGACAAACAGTTTAATATAACAATGGTTTATGCAAACATGATGAAGCCGCATATTGAAATCCCCAGGAAACACGAGTCTTGAAATCGGGTACAATACCACATCCAGCTCATTAGATGCAGCATGTCCTAACAGACAAGGTAGCAACTAAGACAAAGGCTATTTCACAAGGGGAATTTAGTATCAAATCAAAAAAAACTCTGTAGAAGAGATTATGACAAGACTCAAAAATTCTAATACTTTATATATTATAATTTTAGGCTTCAGCAATTGAACTAACAGACACCAAGCATAAGAGCTATAGAAAAGAAGTCAATATGTAAGTAAAGACCTGAATATCACGGATTAGCAATAGTGTAGCAAGAGATTGAGAATCTGCCTGGACAACTGAGCCATCCATTGACTCATCTGCAAGGATTAAAATCTGCAATCATTTAAGAAATACTTGTCAGACACATGGGGAGTTGTACTGACTCATAATGGATTTTCTAAGCTAACTAAACTTCAATTAATTATATAGCCAATGAAAAGTCCTTTTCTTTTCAAGATTGAAAATACAGAAAGGACTTCTTGATATATAATTTGGAATGACAATAATCAAATACGAGGAGAGCAGAACTTTTCCTAGCATATAAATCATGAATGCAAACTGTTAATGTGCTCACTAAATTAAATAGATAATTGTTTTTTTACTATATCAGGTGCATGAGTAAAGCGTTGAAGGAGAGGAAAGATATTATTAAGGTCAACTATGCCTAGTATCCTGCATCTATACCTGTGCTAAGACAACAGGGTAGATTTTATAGCAGATGACGCCATCCCTCATGCTTGAGTGTGCTTAGATTATGGTGGGGCATATTGGTTCTTGGTCTTGCACCTCAAGACTTATTAGAATCAACAATTGCGGGACATGAGATCATCACCCTGCCTTGATCTTTCACTAAGGCACAAAAGGAAACCAATCCCAACATGATGTGGTATCCTCACCCCACTTTTGACTCTGCAAGGTCATGGGAGGTGTTCCAAAGGTTATATTTAAGACCTTAAACGACCTTACATAAAAGTCAGAAAAATCTAAAGGCAAACAAGACCTTTAATTCAAGGAATTGGCTGTCCCTAATAATCCTATACATGTGCAGATCAGAAACTTAATTAGAGCAAAAATATGAAAGATATCTAGCAACAACAATGCTCTCATCGTAACATGGACCTTCTAGTTTGCAACAGATAGCTCTAATGAATATGAAGCTCCTAGAGCAATGCAGATTTTCTTGACAACTAAGTCAAATGGATTCACATGATTACTGTCCTCTCAACCTCCTTCCTCTCAGTGATTACTTTTCTATAGTAGAGTCCCCCATTTTGTTGTTTTGTCGTATGGAAGACGAATTTCTTTTTGGAGGGGCTGATGTAGTCGGCTGAAAGTTAATTGAAAATGTTTTAGTCAGCCCGATAGTAAATAAGTAAATAAACGATTATGTTTGGTTTTACATGTTAAATCCCCAACAGTTGTAGTCGGATGATAGTTACCGAGAGTTGGTATTCTTAACCAACATCGGCAGACTATTTATATGCCCTTATTGTTCATATTCGGAGACCATTATGCTTTTGATGTACTCATTACAAATCTGTGAATGAATGAGAATCAAGTTTTATCCTTCATGAACTGTGGAAGTACTTTATATCATGTTTTGTGTTTTGTTATTTTCGTTTACTCTATAACTTGTCAAGTAGAATAAGTGAGTAAACAATCTAATTATTTGTGCACTATAAAGTATTCATTGTGCAATGCAATGTAATCAGCGATATGAACATGAGAAACAAAAAATTATATTCCACAATTCATGCGCTAAACTCTCAATTTTATTTGCTCTCTGTATCTCTATGCTATTGAAATGCCTTTAAATTTCAAAAACAAGTTTGTCCCTTCGTCTACATTTTTTTACAAGCTTTTTAAATCCAATTTTTCCCATTTAAATCCCAAAAAAAATTTAAATCTTATACTTTTGATTTGCTGATTTTTTTCCCAAATGTTTTTTGCTGCTATGTTACATCCCACAACCTAATAAAAAAAAGACAAAATCACCCTTAAGGAATCAAATATTTCAATATCAAAGGGTTCAACCATGTCATAAGTCAGGGTCCTCAAAGTGTAAGGCTCATTCTCTAGATCATAGATGTGTTTATGCAACTCCACATTCCTATAAATGTATTCATGCATATTATATTGTCTTTAGGATGGTTTCCTAAAAGCCCAACGAATTGCCTCCATGTTTAAGTCCAACACTACCTTCAAAAAATTTAACTACCATAGCCATTTATTATAATTATCAATCATCCAAGCGATAATGCTAGGATTCTCAAAACAATTGGGCACTACCACTTTCCCCAAATCATATTCCCAACTATTAATGTGGACCATTAAACAACCTCTAGATCAAGCATGAAAGAAGATGTAACATACTAACCCTTCCATAAAGTAAAAATTTCTTAATTTACACCAAACGAGTAAATAAACAAGTGATTAAGCCATGGTAATAAAAAAATTCTTTTCTTTTATTGATAATTTCCAATCAGAATACAAAACATATTTCAACATGTATTCCTTTCCTTTTCATATAAACATCATAGTATGAAAACATACAAATACATACATAGCTCATACAGCTTTAGAACAAATAGTAGTAAGACGGTCCAGGATCCTTCCTTTCAAATCTTGGTTCTTCTATCACCTGCTGTGGAGGAGAAGCATCACTCAAGCACTTTTCCGCCAACCACAGACTCTTAATGTGGTCCCCCGCACATCTACCATTTGATAGATGGCCCTTCCCTTCGACGAAGAGATTGGTAGAGTAACCGATAACGACAACCAACTGAGCATAGTGTTGTGTCCTACATAACTAGAACCTTGCAATCCAACAATCCCAAACAAGCATGTAATACTGGATCACGGTGAACTAACAATGTAGTCTCAATAATCACACAACTAAGTGGAGTCTCGGACATTGCACTACTTTGGCCAAAGTGTTCTCATTCAGTACTTCGAATGAAGTCATCTATCACATACACTACTCAGGGCCAATTTGACTTAAGGCTATCTTACACTATGCATAGGTATTGTCCTTCAATGGATAATCTGTCATCCCATACTAACCTACAACATACTAATCTACTTAATAATGAATCTATATAGCAAGTACACAAGCTCCCTCCCATACTTGATTACTATCCTAGGAGTAACACAAGCTTTCCTAGTTAATTTAATAACTTAGTTGGGTGTACTTCAAGTGACTCTTGCATTCAATCAAGCCTAGTAAATAATAACTAACATAAGCATCATTCTCCTATTATGGAGATCTTACAATCACAGTATAAATACAGATAGAAGGCTTCAATTCCCTTTTTCAGAAGACAATCATAATTACTTCTATTGTACAAACAAAAAAGACATTTCATGCAGCATAGAAAACACAATAAACCCTTGTAAATGATAAGAAGAAGAAATTCCCATGCATGTTATTGCTTATCCCAAATAATGATAATGCAGCCTTCTCCAATAATAATTCAGCTTAATTCAGCTTCCCAACACAGCTCTCTCTCTCTTGTTGATAGCACACTTCTCTCAAATAATAAGACAACTCTTCCTCACAAAAGCTCACTCCTTTCTCACTCATAAAACAGATGAAACTGGCTAGTAAAAACTCAAGTATGATAAACAGCAAGTGATGTATAGCTCTTGGTATGATACGTCTCTCTCAAGTGAAATGGAAGAATGGAAATAATGTTCACACAAGATAATGAGAAAGGTTATGAATGAGAGTAAATAATGATCACGAGAATGAATAAGAATGCGTTACAAGTGAGATGGTGCGACTATTTATAATGCAGCCAGCATTATGGAATTCCTACAGTTAAGGCATGAAGAATGACACCAGTTTCATGCAACATGATTCAGCATAAAGGTGGCAACAGATGAAGCTCAGACTCAGCATTAACCATTAACAGATTGACTTTCTTATTGACAGCATTCAAAAGACTATTTCAACTTGCCCATGGAGAATTTGAATATTTCTCCCAAAATGACATCTACAGGAAAGTGAAAACAGAGGTGGCGCCAAAACCAGTAAGTTGGCGCGATTCTCAGGTGAGAAGAATATGTCAATGATAATTCAACAACACATAACCTGAATCGACTATTTTATGGGTTGAGTCGACTGAACCATATAAATGCGTTGGACTAAGTCCACGTCTTTTCCATTTCTCATATCGACCAAGTCAAAGCCAGCAGATTTTATATGTATTGCTACGTTTCTCATACGTGTCTTGGCTGGTGATACGTAGCTCTTTACACAACCGCATATATTTCAAAGTCGACTTCCAAAATGATGTCCAACATCAATACAAATTAGCCATGGACATTTAACGTCAAAAGAAGTCTTTTATAAATCAACTTCTTATTAAATAAGAATAAGTCAAATTCCAATTATATAAAATCAATATGTAAAGTATATATTATTATTATTATATATATATATATATAATATTTTAATATATATTTACATATAATAAATACATATATATATATAATAATAATTATAATAAACACATTATACAGGATGTATGCATATATATATATATATATATAAAAGTGTATACGCCTCTATGTACACGTATATATAGGTATACCATATCGATGCATCCGTATGCGTATGTCCATTTGCCAACGTACACTTGTATCAATATGTATATACATATGGATACGTGTATATACTATACATATATATATATATATATATGTTCACATCCGATTCACTTACATCCATTTACGTTACCATCATATCGATGAGTGCGTCAGTGTGGTATATCTATACATATGCATATACGTTAGATCCCATTGACACGTATGTACATGCATATAAACATACTTCCACCTACATCCCACTTATCCATATGATCGTAATAGCACAAGAAAGATCTTAGAAACCAAACAGATAACATCACCCGCAAAAGCATGCAAAAGTAAACAAGACTCCTACTGCAACATACAGCTATGGATGACTTACTTATAACCCACAAACTGACTCAGTTCAATCACTCTAACGTGGTGTGTGTATGCTCAAATAGTTTACTTTTACCGGTTACTCGACCAAGATCTTCTCCCGAGTGATACTTCCCCTCCGCCTGGAGGAATGGAACACATACTTGCGTCCACTAACACATGCTCACGGTAGTCAAATGTTCATAACATATGCAGTATACATAAACATCTCCAAAGTTAGAATAATTACAATTCAATAACCTTTCATTCACATAAATGCAGTATTTCACCATGGATAACATAAACTGAAGTAACATCAAATGAGACAATCATCAAATGTGAAAACATTCATATTGATAACAAGGTACAAGCATATTTTATTCATCTCCAGAATTCACATTACATCCATTTTTACCCTATGCAGTAATAGTAAATAGTAACTATACAATTGGGGTGTAACAGAAGAATTATCTACCTATGTAACTCTAGCGTCATAAATCGTCACCCTTGACAATTTCACACTATGTTTTGATCCCCCTAAATTATTGAGCCTAATTGAGTCCCTAATTTCCTAAATTATGCATTCTATAGCCTATTTTTACCGTTTTCCGAGAAATCGCAAGCATTGATTTAATATTTTTCCCATGACACCCTAAGTCCTGGAAAATAGGGCCAGGACTAGGACCGTTGGGTGTCCTAGTCCCCCTATTTTGCCAAGATCTAAATTTGAATATGTTGGTGTCGGCATTTTAACATTCAAAATTCAACTTGCAAATGTCAGCTATTGGAATTTAATTTGCGGGAAGTTGAATAAATGCCTATAAATACCTAGTCATTGCATCATTTGAAATCTAACAAGCATTAAGGAGAAAATATTGAGCAAAGATTATTGTCAAGAGCAAGTCAAGAGCAGCATTTTAGAGCTTTATTGCAGCTATTCATGATCCTAACATCATGTCAAATTCTATGTGAGGTCATGTTTGTTCATGTTATCATTGTTTGTGAAGACTAACCCTTGTTGTAGGTCTCCAAGCAATTCAATCAATCAAGCAAGCAAAATTCAAGACCTTGAAGTGATGTGCATGGCTTCAATCCTTCAAGGAATCCATTGAAGGGTGGTGAGTTGCAACACTTTGTTGATTCATAATTCCTATTTCACTTAAATTCCCTTGCTAGGTTGACTCCCTATGCTTCCCAATTGATATAGCTCAGCTCTTTGGATGCTCCCTAGTTCACTCTACTATAGGTTATAATTTGCTTGATGAAGAAAATGAGAGCATTATCTTATGTATATTGAGCTTTATAGGAAGAGTAGGTACATTAATGGTGGATGCAATAAGTTTAAAGTGCACCCACCTAGTAAACGCCCATTGGAATTTGAAAATCCTTCATTTCAATTTGCAATGTGGGGTCAAATACAAGTTCGGTGATAGCCCAATTGATGAGATCCATGGTTCATTTCCTTTCAAACAATCAACAACAAGCAGCCCATTAATGGTTTGGAAGTGAGACACTCTTCAAAATTCACGATTAACTAATCAAATGAGACCTTCTTTAGTGATTTCCCATTCAAATATGTGTGTCTCTTTGCTTCTTTATCACCCCAAACATCAAATCAAGCATCTCATCAATTATCTTGGGGCCCACTTGTACATGTAGGATTATCTTGTGCATTTGGTCAAACAGATCAATGCCAATTGGTCACTCAATCTTCATTCTATACATCCCTTTTCTTGTAAGGTGATTGGGCGATCAAAATAGGTCTTTATGATCAATTGAAGGCCCCTCCACCTCTAACATGTAAGATCTTAATTGTTAGATCCCAACCAATGTTAGTTGGTATGTCCCTCACTTTTCATTGTATGCCTTCAATATGCTATTTAGGCTTTATCAAGTTACCTACCCATCTAGTGCATGGAAAACCAATTATCTTTTTATAAGTTAACTTGTGCACCCATTCAAATTTAGGCAGTGTTACTAGGCCAACCAATCTCCAATGGCTTGATCAAAGACTTCTCAATCCCCTTTTTATTGCTTAATCGTCCTTTTTCATTTCATTGGGTTTTAGTGATGAGGGAAACTTTGATCAATAAGCCACTGCCTCCTTTGATAACCTATTCAAATTTAATACTATTCAACTTAAATCAAAAGGCCCAAACATGTGATTATACTGTTTTTGTGCAAATTTTTCAATGCTTACCATATTGCACCTTTGAGACAAACAACATGAACTCGTACATGATAGAGATCACTAAACCCAAACCCTAAAACTTCCCTATAGAGCTAATGACTTTGATAATGATTAAAAGCACTTGACAAACATTAGGGTTTCATTGTGGGGCATTATATGGACCAACATGGCACATACCCTACCCACCATGAGAACACACTTCTTGATCACAATCATTGAATGTGTCTCATAATCAATTGCAAAATAATTATCCAAGTAAGAATGCTATCTATGATCCATAAATAATCAGAAAATAAACACACTAAACAAACAACTAAGAATTCTTCAAATTTTGAAGTAAAAGTAGGTGCTATTTGTATTCTAACATGAACTCTGGTGAACTTAGTCTACAAATGGGAAACTGCATATATTACAAGGGCATTCCTTCCTTACAAAGTAGTACAAGGGCAGTCCTTCTATATGAAGCAGTGGCCTTGCCCAAATGCGACAAACGACACTAGCAGTTGCATAAAAGATGTCTCTTCCAATTCCTGACGATTAGGGCTCCTTTAGTGCATTAAAGGACACCTCCAACATCTGTATAAGTAAGAGGAATGGTCCAATTGTAAACACATGCATGTGGGAATGTAAGTGAATTCTATTGTTTATAGGAAAATGAAGTGTGAGACCACCCCATGCGCAATGACTAAGTGCGCCAAATGAGGGCCAAGAGGGATGGTATATCCGCTCTTGGGCTCAGTGTGATAGCTTCAGGCGAACCTATCATACTTTTCATCCATTTCCCCTTATGATCTAACTCTCAACGTGAATTATAAATATTATGTGGTTTAAAACATTGCATGATATGAATAGATAAACACTTACTATATGTTTGATTATGTGAATTATATTCCAACATTATCTAACATGATTTGTGAGACCTAAACCGAGATTCATCTAGTTAAAGTATTTAGTTGATAAGTTGTAACCCTAACTACACTAGCTTATATTTCTAGAGCAAAACTTTGGGTTTCCACAAAAGGGGACATTACAAGGACTCTCAATCTAGATAATGGACAAACAAGGACAGAAAATGTTTTATATGTCGAAGGACTAAAGCATAATTTGCTAAGTGTTAGCCAGATGTGTGACCAAGGTCACACATTAACTTTCCATGAAGAAGGATGTGAAATCAGAAAATCCAAAAGACTGGTAGCTGATGCATGTAGAGTGGCAAACAATTTCTATGTCCTAAGTGAAATCAAAAGTGAAAAATGTTTTATAAGTCAGGAGGATGAAAGTTGGTTGTGGTACAGGAGAATGGGACACATGAACTTTGATAATTTGGTGAAGATCAGTAAGAATCGGGCACTTAGAGATATGCCTAAGATCTACAAACCCAACAACACCATTTGCAAACAATGTCAACATGGGAAGCAGACAAGAGTGACATTCAAAACAAAGGAATACTCTACATCCAAGCCATTGGAGCTTGTCCAAACAGATCTATGCGGACCAACAAGAACCAAGAGTATGCAAGGTGAGTATTATTTTATGTTGTTGATTGATAAATTCTCTAGAATGACATAGGTAGCTTTTCTAAGAGAAAAATCAGAAGCCTTTGAAAAAATTAAGGCATTTAAAAGCTCTAGTGGAAAATGAAAATGGACTCAAAATCAAATGTTTAAGGTCTGATCAAGGAGGTGAGTTCACCTCAAATGAGTTTGTAGAGTTCAACAAGGGATAAGAAGGCACTACCTAGCAACTAGAACTCCTCAACAAAATGGTGTTGTGGAAAGGAAAAACAAAACAGTACAAGCAATGGCAAGGACAATATTAAATGAGTCCAAATTATCAGACTCATTCTGTAAGGAAGCAGTGCTCACAACAGTAAACATTTTGAATCGAGGTCAAATTAGAGTGAATACTGATAAAAACTCCATATGAGCTATGGAAGGGAAGACCTGCTACAGTGGCAATAAATGCTACATAAGAAGAGACGAAGAGAATATTGGTAAGTTTGATTCTAGATTGGATGAAGGAATAATTATTGGGTATTCATTGAGGAGCAAAGCATACAAGTGCTACAACAAAAGGTTGTAAAAGGTGGTAGAAAGCACAAATGTAAAGATTGATGAGAAAGATGCTAAAAAATCAAGGCACCTGAAATCGACTATCAAGAAGAAGAAGATTACAAAGAAGAAGATGAAGTAGTGATGGAGAATAATGAGTCTAGAAGCACAAAAACTCCATCTAGGACACCCTTTAAGGCATCACCAAAAACTCCATCCTGGTTTGTTCAGAAAAACCATCCTGAGGATTTGATTTTAGGGGACAAAGATATGGAAGTTCAAACAAGGAGACTAGCTAATCAACCAAATTATGAAAATATGTCACTACTTTCTAAAATTGAACAAAAAACTTTCATGGAAGCAAGTGAAGATAAATTTTGGATAAAAGCCATAGAGGAAGAATTGAACCAAATTGAGAAGAATGAGACTTGGGAACTTGTTCCAAGACCCAAGGATAAGCATGTTATTGGTACAAAGTGGGTTTTCAGAAATAAACTAGATGAGAATGGTCAGGTTGTAAGGAATGAGGCAAGATTAGTTTGCAAGGGGTATGCTCAAGTGGAAGGAATTGATTTCGAAGAAACATTTGCTCCAATTGCACGCCTTAAAGCTATAAGAATGTTTTTTAGCCTTTGCATGTTACAAAGATTTCAAAGTATATCAAATGGACGTGAAATCAGCCTTCTTAAATGGACACTTAGAAGAGGAATTATATATAGAACAACCTAAAGGATTTCTCTTGTCAGAAAATGGAGATTGTGTATGTATGCTTAAAAAGGTTCTTTATGGTTTGAAACAAGCCCCTAGAGCTTGGTATTCTAGATTGGATAAGTATTTGCAAGAGCAAGGGTTCAATAGAGGTATTGCACAATGCAGACAACAACTTATGTTTCAAAACCGAAGGAGATCATCAATTAATTATTGTGGTATATGTAGATGACATCATTTTTGGAGGAAGCAATGATAAGATGTGTCGAGCATTTGCTCAGGACATGCAGAAATAATTTGAAATGTCCATGCTTGGGGAGTTATCTTTCTTTTTAGGATTACAAATCTCGCAGACAAAATAATGAATCTTCATCTCTCAAACCAAATATATTAAAGAGATGCTCAAAAAATTCAGAATGGAGGAATGTAACCCAGTCAGTACCCCCATGGTTGCAGGTTGCAAGCTTAGTAAAGATGACGAATCTCCTAATGCAAATCAGTCAATCTATAGATCAATGATTGGAGTCTACTCTATGTTACAGCTTCACGACCAAATATTATGCAGGTAGTGGGCATGGTTGTAAGATTTCAAGTTGCACCAAAGGAAACTCATGTACAGGCAATTAAAAGGATATTCAAATACTTGAAAGGTACATTGGACTTTGGTTTATGGTGTTCAAGAAATAAAGACTTCACTTTAATAGCATACACAGATGCAAATTGGGCTGGTAGTGTAGATGATAAAAAGAGTACTAGTGGAGGAGCATTTTTCCTTATTAAGAATCCGGTATCTTAGATGAGTAAGAAGCAGGCATCAGTATCACTATCCACAGCAAAAGCAGAATATATTGCAGCAGCAGCTTGTTGCACATAGGTTCTTTGGATGAAGCAAAAGTTGAAGGAAATTAAGGTTGAGTAAGAGGATCCAATTTCTATATTTTGTGACAATACAAGTGCAATTAATATCTCAAAGAATCCAATGATGCACTCAACAACAAAACATGTTCTTATAAAGTATCACTTCTTGAGGGAGCAAGTAGCAAATGGACAAGTAAATCTTGAATATGTTGACACTCATGATCAGATTGTGGATATTTTTATTAAGCCTCTTCCAAAAGAGACTTTTGAGTTTCTAAGACAAAATTTGGGAGTGGTATGACCTTCAGTTTGTCACTAAGGAGATGTACTCCTTAGGGGGAGCTTATCATTGTATGATCTCACAGCTCCATGGACTCCTTTGCCATTTATGTCAATGGGGGAGAAGTACAGAGATATGGGGGGTGACAGAGACAGGGGGAGTAGTGTTTTTTGCATATTATCTATATGAGGTTCCCATCAATGACAAAGGGGGAGATTGTTAGAAATATTGTCATTGATGTCAAAGGGATGATTAACCAATTAAGATCGAGGCAGAAAATCATTGTTTGTTATGGCCAAAGGCCACTTATCGACTCCCTCCTTGTTGAATGATTTTCCTTACATGGCAGTGCTCAGATCTTTCTTTGTTTCCTTTGCAATATGTTAGACAACATTCATTATCTTGGCGCCACATTTAAAACAGAAATCAAATTTAAATTATTATATTATTTATTTTGTTGGGCCGACATACATAAATTAATGAGATCGCCCAAATCATATGTAAAATGGTGTGATTAAGAGCAGCGATAGATAATTGACAAGGCAGCGATTCATTTAGTAAGCAGCAGCAATTATGTTTCAATGAAAAGCAGCAATTAAAGAGAAGATTAGAGGTGGCAATTAGAGTCTTCAAAGGGAGCGATGGAACAAGGTTAGGATACATTCTCTTGGAGGGTCATCAATTTCTAAAAGGTTGCATCTCTTCACTCAGTCATAAGGATATAAAAAGGTTTTGAGGTATGTGGAGAAGCAAGTGTGTGTAAATAAAAGAAAAAATATAAAAACACAAGCAGATTTGAGGGAGAGGGTAATAGATGATAAATCAAGGTAGATTTTGTGAAGGAATAGTGGAAGATCTATAAAGAAGAATATAAAATATTTTGAAGAGAAGAATTTGTAGATTTAAATGAAATTGTTCACTATCCATTGAAGAGGATATTCACAAGAAGATAGTTATTATATTCTATGTTCCACAATGTTTTGGGGACGGGGACGGGGGGACGCCAGGGGACGCGTTTCTGGGACGTTTCCTAGGGGGCCATTTTTAGGGGATGGTACGGGACGGCGATATACAATATATATATATATATAAATTTTTCAAAATTTATTAATATATTATAGAGAGAGAGATATGTCAATAATTGATAACAACAATATCAATATGTAAATAAATCACAAGAGCAGTAGTACAACAGCATAATAAATGTCATTAAAGCATTATAAAATTTATAACAGCAGTCTCAAACATCAATAAAACCATGGTCTATCAATATCAAAATGTCTCAAACATGTACCCAAAAGTCTCAAAGTTCAAACATGAAAATCAAAATACTAAATACAATAGTCTATGAAATTAAGCCTCATTCGGGCTATGAATATCCAAAGAATCAAAACTATCTAAGTCACTATCATCCTCTAGAAAAAGTGGATCATCCAATGGTAGCCCGACCAATCCTAGTTGCACCTCCTCCTCATCAATTTGCCTAACATCCTTAGGATCAACATCCCATTGTGCTGTTGGAGTCTGCTGATACTCAGTAGTCTGTCGGTCCTAAAGTCTCAAGGCACTATGAACTGCAACTAATTTCTTAGCTCATTTTGAAGTAATCATGTTTCTCTTAATGGAGTGGATGAAGCCATAGGTGGACCAATTCCTCTTTGCAGCAAAGGAACTAGCAAACTGTCAGAGCAAACGAGTGGCAAGTTGTTTCAAATCTGGTGTGTCCTTCCCATGAAATTTCCACCATTCAATGGGGTTGTTCTGTGCAATGGTGACCCTATCCGTCCTAACCTCTGGTTTGCTGAATGTAAGACCCTGAAGATTAGAAAATTGAAGCCACTACTCTCTAAGAATGGTTGCCTGCTCGTTGGTATACATTTTACGAAGGGTTGTTGTAAGCCCCTCTATAACCTCGTCATCCTCAAAAGGAAGCATTCGACCAAGTCTAGGTACATACCACTTCGGATTAAGAGCATAGGAAAGCATATGAAGAGAGGTATTCATTTTGTTCCACCTCTTTGTCACAATAGGCCTAATATGGTCCTCATAAAATTTCAACTCAGGATCCTTTTGACAAATAGCATGCTTCATTTCGTCAAGCATGCTATCAAAAGTCTCATATATCTCTCCCAAGCTAAGAGAGTTCGTATCTACATGCCGGATTACCCCCACAGTTGGTGAAATGAAAGAGCAAATATACCTACAAGCAACAAATTAAAAATTAGAACTTTTAAAATACAAAGTAAAACAAAGTGTAACAAATTCAAAAACAATTTAAATTTTCAGATTTCTTACTTGATAGTGGCCCACCAAGTTTCATTAAGTACTCTATCTCTCATTGCCTTGCCTTCATTTGTCTTTGATAGAGCCCACCTTTTCCAATCTCCACAAACAACCATGGCTTGTAGAGCATCTTGGACCTCCAACATCCTTTCCAACAAAATATAGTAGCTAGCATATCTAGTCTCAATTAGTTTGAAGAATTCTTTCTTTGAATAAGATCGGAATAGTGCAAGTGAAGTGTGATGGTTACATACAAACATTTGTATGTCTCTAGCCTCTGCAACTACTGCCTTCACCCAATCTATTTTCCTAATGTTTTTCAAAGCATGTACGCAACATTGAGTCCAAAAAATATGTTTCTAAGCACTCTCAATCATCAAACTAGCTAGCTTACAAACACGAGTTGAATTTGTCACAACTTTGTAATGTCCCCATTTTCACGAGCATCAGAGTTTGGAGGATTAGCCTATCATTTGACCCTCGTAGGCTAATGGGGTTGTTCAGAGGGTCCTGTTTGGCAGTTATTTAGTTGCCTTCTCCTTCAGAGCAGAGTTTGGTTCAGGTTGGCCTTCGTTTGGTGATTCAGGACTCAGTTTCACACACTCACTATTTATAGTAAGTCAGCAGGTCATGAGAGTCCAACGTTACTATTTTTGGTAAGGCACCAGGACATGTGGTGAGTTCAATGTTGATCCCAGTTTTTCAGTTGGCCTGGTGAAATAAGGATTACTATGCAAGTTATATTATTTAATAATTATTAAAGGTGACTTTAATAATAATTAATTATTAAAAGCACGTTATAAAGTTTATAATTGCACTTTATGTCTAATGGGGCCGTGAGACATTAAAAGGGTCATTAATGATTTAAAAGATATATTCTTATTCACCTTGGTATGGGCGCCCATTTATGAGAATTAATTACTATGTATGGTAAAAGGAATGTTTAATATAATTACTAGCCGCAACATAATTATTTCTCATGTGTCGTACACTTTCTTAAAATAAGGAGACTGCGATTTACATTTCGATGAGATATTAATATGTTTTGGAAGTTTGAACATTGTTGGTCGTACACTTAAGAAGGGTCTATTGTACGCTTTTAAAGAGTATTTAATATTTGTTATTGGTTGCTTAAATTATATCAAGGGAGATCGCAGCATCTGTTGCTGCTAAACTAATATTGCTCAGCTTACCCTATATCTATTAAAGAAATTGTACCATTCAAGGAAGTTGCATATACTTGGGGGTAATGATTTACTTTCAGATTTTGTTATGATATTTCTGCAATTGACAAACAATATTTCAGTTCATTACAATAATATTTTCATTGTAATTTTCTATGCCGTGTACCACCAAAAATATTAGAAGATTTTTCTTATAATTTTAATATTGTAAATTTGGAAGGCATAGTCGCCAAATAATATTTGCATTAATATTGTAAGTGGATAATAGAAGATTTACTACCAGATCCCTCATTCATATCTGCACTGATATTGTAATGGAGATTGGATGGTGTAGCTGCCAAGATTTGCATTTACTTATTTCAATTTGAAAGTTGCATGCTTTGCTTTGGAAGGCCTGTCACCTAAGTCAACATATTTATCTTCCAATTTTACATGAATTGTAAATTATACAACTTGCCACCAATATGTGACATATATTATTGTTCACATCCCAGCTACTATATGTTCTCACCTTGCCCGCACCGTGATCTTGATGATCAGAAAGTGTTGCGGTTTACGTTTGATTTAGAAATTTTGATTAATCAAGCTAATATTCCAGCTAGGGATATTACAAAGTGCACTTAAAAATATATTTTTAGTTTATACTCATATTTTCTAAGACCATCCTGCCTTTCTTTTTTGCAATGCCAAGATTAATACCTTCGTTCCAGTGATGACAAGTACAACAAATTGGAGGAAATGGGTTGTGCAAGAGAGAGGAGCACACAAACTGAAAGTCAAATTGGAAGCCCCTTAAATTTTGATTTTTTTCCAAGATGTTGCCAAATATGCCACGAGGCAAGTAAACAAGAAGACTCATTTGAAACAATTTGCAGCCATCATTGATTTAAACAAAGCACATAGTCCATCGAGAGCTAGTATGAGATATAATATCTGCTAGATTGAGTTTTAAGACATAATTACTTGAGTTAATACACACCTTCTACACTATACCAAGGGGATTGAGCTTTGTAATAAGCTCATGCATGAGGAGAGGAAGGACTTATTAGATTGTACACTGAGGATTTTTCCATACCATCTATTAGTGTCCCTTTCTCTAAGACTTTGGGGCTTATTTCTACAACTCCGACGAAGGAGTTAGTAGATTGTATAACGAGGATCTTTCCATACCATCTATGTGTCCCTCTAAGACTTTGGGGCTTATTTCTAAAACTCCTATGGTTCCAACTCTTGAGATGAGTGGAGGAACCAAAGGGTTAAAAAAAGGCCATGGGTTCAGCTTCAAACATACTTTTAGATTTGTTCATTGCACAAACTCAAGTGGAGGTGTATAATACCATTGGCATATTCTACTTTTCCAATGCCTTAGCATTTCATGTTTTGCCTTCTCCTTGTTTCGAAGAGACTATGGCCAAGGTAGGAAAAACAATTCCATCTTATTTGTCTCATGGTGAGACAAAATTGAGAACCTTCATCTTGGGAAAAAAATTATTTCAAAGTTAATTTGTTGATGGAGGAGATCGTAACATGGGTGTCACATGGGTGCAGTATTATCATAAATGGGTGGCCAAACATTAGAAGCCACCCACTTATTAGTGAGATAGTCACATGCAAGGAATGCCCTTATTTCCATAGGGCAATTGAATGTTTGGGGAAGCAAAAGGATATAGAGTTTCAGTTTCAGATCAGAAAGGATGCTACTAAGGATGTTAGCTCTTCTAGTGAAATGCAAGATATTATTTATTAATGCAGCATATATGTGTAACTATAAACTAGTGAGAATATTAATAGAGGCTATATGCATATTTATTGGATCCCTCACGTGCATGCCATGAGCAATGCATTCAATGAAAAAAACATGAGTGCATCAAAAAGGCCTTGGTGGATGCAAAAGAAGTGGAGATGTTTATTTACAACAACTACACCTCACTAGCATTAAGTCCTCAAATAACTATAGACTAGATTTGCATCCTACTTCATTTTATTTGAAAGGATGATTGAGTTGCAAAAGACCTTGCAACTATTACTCATGACTCAACTATAGATTAGGTGGGGGTGGTGGTCAACAATTCCTTTAGGTCAAACATGAGATATATCACATTCATTGTAACCCATCTTTCTAAATTCGTCAACTATGGGGACTCTAACAATCCCAACAACAGGGAGAATTATGAGTGCATATATAACCATGCTTGACCAAATGAAGGTTGTGACTCATCAAAGAGACCCTCCCTTACAAATTACAATTTTACCATGAGTATATTTAGCCTGTCAACCAATGGAAGTGAGAGAAACTAACCAATCCATTACACATGGTCACATATGTAGTGAGTCCCAAATGATTTACGAAGAATCCATTTAAATTTGTTCCCATTGATGACAAGGAAGTGAAGGGCTTCATAAAGGCCCTTGAAAGATTTTATAGTCTAGAGGTTGTTGTATTGATCAAATCTAAAATGAGCATTTGTTGACTTAGATGGCTACAATAGTTTGGCAAAGAAAGATAGCCTCACTTTAATATGAGAGAGACTAGCTAGCTACAATCTATTCTAATTGTGCTACAATTGGGGCTCTTCAATGCGATCATCAAAATTGGGGTCAGCATCTTGATCTCAATAGCTGAAACCCCACCTCTAGAAGAACCCATTAAGGTGGTTTCTAGGATACAGATAGGTGGAGTGGGTAGTTGGGAAGTGGATTGGACAAGAGATTCAAGAGGTCACTCACCTCTTTCAAGGATAGTCACAATTAGTTTCTTGTGCTCAACAACACAAATAGAAACATGTATGTTTGTATCAACATCAATGACTCCATCTCTGGCTACACCATGGTTGGCATCTCTAGAGGAATCCTTGGTCCTTACACCCGATGCAATATATGGGCCTCCACCATTGTTTCATATGCTTGCCATTTTCTACTATGAAAAGTTTGAAAGTTTCTAGTTCTGCTAATGTTGAGAGGAATTAATCTACATATAGTTTTATCCACTATGTTAAGAGGAACAAGGTTACTTCTAGGAGAGAAGAGAAGCTTATTTCTGTAAATAGCTCCTTTAGGCTGTCAAGTATAAGAAAAATCCAGCAGCACGGTGATATGTTGAGCCTGAGAAGCAAACATAAGTTGATGAGGAGCAGGATGTGCAACCAGGATTGGTTGGGATCCCGTTACAAAAGCTAGATGAATCTAGTAGTTTTAGCAATGAGGAGAACTTCTTGATATTAGCACCATATGATGTTGACTCCAATTACTGGGCTTGTTACTCAATTCAGCTAAACAATTTTTTGTTGTAATGTTACATTAATTTTGATTTTTAATTTATAGTTTGCACTTTGTATCTTGAACTTTATGAGATGATATCAGATGAGTATTACCCTATCAGATTGACCATTGGATCAATGGATTCTAATTTCTCAATTTGTATAAGTTTCAGTATACACAATTTAAGCATTAATCCTAGAATCTC
Organism: Sequoia sempervirens; assembly: GCA_007258455.2. NCBI lineage: Eukaryota > Viridiplantae > Streptophyta > Pinopsida > Cupressales > Cupressaceae > Sequoia > Sequoia sempervirens. Next base: position 21,599 of record VDFB02284444.1, read on the forward strand.
AATAATTGGAGATTGGATCTGGATCAAGTTATTATTATTAATTAAAATAAATTTCAGCAGTTCTCGTAGTTCAGATGTTAGTATTTAGTATTAACTAAAATAATTTCAGCAGCACAGTTCTAATATTAATATTTATATAATCTTTTTATAACCATCTCCTCATTGTCCCTGAAATCCAAGAAAAAAAATTGTGTTCCCAAGATCATGTCTGCTCATCCTTCAAACTCAAAGAAACACTGATTAATATGCTTATGATGATGCTAGTAAAATTGCATAATAAATGGAAATTTTCAAAGGGAATAGTTTTAAAATTTCAGCCACAATAATTGCAACTTACAGCTTCAAACGTCTCAAGAGGAAGACTCTCAAGGTGGCGACGGATAGCTGCATTTCCCTCCCGATGAACAAGTGTTATATTTTCTAAACGACTTGGATCAAGGCCACCAGCAATTAATTTTTTGTCCCTTTCATTTTCTGGAACCCTATTGAACATCCACAACTCTGAACTAGGGGCCAAAAATGCATCAAGTACCTGTAAATGTTGATCAATGATTATTTAATTCCACTAACTGTGAATTACATAGGAAAAAAATCCCATATGAAATACACAAAATCATTGCAACTTTTCCCTCTGTAAACCTAAATTTTGATTAAGCTGCCAATACTGCAGCTTCATAGTTGCAGTAAAAAGAAAAAAACGCACATTAAGATAAATTAATGAGTGTATTGAAATTGCAAAGAATTATCAAAAGTCATTCGAAAAATTTATCTAGGAAATATAGCATTTCTCATTTCCCATTTTGGAATTTTACAAATACCAAACTCCCAACAGCCTGCTCTCTCTTCCAGGTTATGAAAGAGGATTGAGTAGGAGATGCTCATCTCTTCAAATCACACTCAGAAATAGTTTGAGAGTATACTGGTTGTAACTTGGAAATGAGTTGTTACCTCCAGCCCCAAACTAGGCTAGACTTTCCTCCTAAACTCCCTCCCTCCATGTTACAACCTCAAATATCTTATAAAAAGTTAAAAAAAAAATGATTCTCTTTGGACCACCAACCAATGTATAGAGTGCTTAAGTTCATATATGAGAGTTTGGACTGAGGAAAAGATTCCCTTTAATCTTGAGTACGGACCCACTTTGGGTGCCTAATAAAGACGATATTGAACTTAATAACGACAAATTCCTAAGTGCCACATATACAATAATGAGAGAATAAAGAAGAAATAAGAAGCATTTATTTAAGAGAGAAAACCCTTTGTGGCAGAGAGGCATTTGTGAGAACTTCTATGTCTACAGATTATCTCTGGCTCACAGTTGCCTAATACTCAATTTGTCAACCTGCTACTTGTAGGCATTCAGTCTTGAAAATTTAAAATATCCCTCCACTTAAGCTTTATGACAACATACAATTATTTTTTATATATCTATGATTGATATTGGAATGGATCTACATGCATTCATTTAACCTGGGTCTATTGGAAATTGTCAATCTGAATATTAGAAAATGAAAGAAATGGTTCAACTCTACCCCAGAAGTCAAGGATTTTTATGCGAGTTGTTTTATTCTACTGGTGCATATAGATAAGTAGAATTACTCTTTTTATAAATGTTGATGATTAACACTAGAAAGCAATTATAGCAAGTAGTGTCCAACTACATAGGAATTACAGGCAGCCTTTATGAAGTTTTTTTGAGGCTCCATAGGGATGCTAACAATTGCTGAGGTGTATTTTCAGTAAAGGAAGTCGCTTCTGACCCAGTAGAATTAGCCTCAGCATTTTCAACCTCAATCCAAACAGCCTCAGCATAGTCTGACATAAATAGACGACAGGCATTAAACATGGTGAACTCTATAGTGAAATTCTAACATTTTTCAGAAAAAGAAAAATTTTGCTTAGTGACACAATGAGCCTTCCAAAGCAGCATTGGTCAGGGGTTCATAATGCAATTCTTCAAAGCCACTATCGCCATCAATCTGAAAGCCATCAGAATCATTGGTGTTGTGAACCATGTTGGTCTATCTATTATGCATTTGTTTAGCATTTTTTGTATAATGGAAATCTATGTATCAGGCATGAACATGCACAGCTATCATCAAGCATGAACATGTAAAATTATATATCAGGTCTGAGCAGGTACAATTATGTTTTTATCTGTGTTAAGTATTGAAGGTTTCCACAAGCATTTTTATTGAAATTTTAATTTCTGTAAGAGTTATCCATGTATGTTTTTGTTGATGTTTAAATGCAGCTTCGGTCATTACTTCCAGCCATCTCCTTTACCTTATTTGTTAAATTAAATAATAGCTAAGAGGCTATTTAATTTATATGCATCAAGAGGCGTGATTTTCAATTAATGAAGAATTGTATGAGGCCGACCTCATTCTATCTTAGGCGCAATTCTCTATGAAGGAATTTCATTTATTATAGATGGCCGACTTCTTGATTATAAAATATATATTACTTATGAAGGCCGACTTGGAGATAATTGAAGAGGTGCGACCTCTCTCAATACATGTATATATATCCATTCATTTCTCTCATTGTTGATCATCGAATTCATTAGCCTTCTTATTCATCTTCAGAGCAGTGCGAGTTTGTAAAGTGCAGATTGAGATCTGAGTATAAGGCAGAAATATTCAAGCAGTTTCTATCACTCAGTCCTGTACTTACATCAGTCTGTGATACTGATTTTTTGGCTTACTTATCAGCCTCTATTGTAAAGGAGATTTTTTCATTTGTGAATCAATAATATAAGAGATATTATTGGCTGGGTTTTTCTCCCTCAAGAGGAGGGTTTTCCCAGGGTATCTGCTGTGTACTGTGCCTGATTTTGAATTAAATTTCTGTGCATTAAATCTGATCACTAAATTTAACAGTTTTGTCATCTCAAAATGACCTCCATGACTAATCATTTCTCTATTCTCATTTATTTTCATATATTTTGGTAATAATTACAAGGCAAGCAGACCTGCTTAGCACCCAAACATCTCTAAGCATTTGTTGGTAGGGGCAGGGAAAATAAATTTAATCCACCACTTTGGGCTTTTCACCTCTAGCCTCCTTTCCCATTGGCAAAGATTTTAGAGTATGCACTGTCTTATAAGTCAACCCTATCTTACAATTCATCATATAAGTGTTAAGTAGTGCAAAAAATTGCTTATGCATGAGTTCATTTTAGGTTCTTTTCACCACTTAATTATCAGCAACAGTAAGCTTCCTGAAAGAGCACATAGAAAGCATACTTTTTTGATAAAAAACAATAACATATACTGATGTTTGAAAGAGGTTACATATTACAAAATCCCTGTAGAGGAGGAAAATCTGCCCTTTAACACAGTGGAAACAAAAAAGGTAAACAAGAAAGTATTACATAGAACAGCACTTTAAATAATTAACTCTAGATATCATTGCAGAAATACACTATCAGTTTGCAAAACCAGAGACAACAACACATAACAAGCAGCCTTTTGGGAAGACATCAAGGCATATTTTTGAGTTCATAAGAAGGCAGGTTTAAATGTTATGTTTCCCAGGCATGTTTAGGTCATTTTTGGTCTCTGCATCTTCTTTGATTGGTATAGGCGATTCCATGAGGTAGGAATCCTAAGAGGAATGATTTCTATGGATTCTGTCACTGCTTGTCACTGAGTTGGTATGCTTCTTGCTGGTGTCGAACTGGATTGACAATTTGTCTCTTGTAGTTCCATGCTAGGAACTTTGATGTATCAGTTTAGCAAGGCATTTTCAGCTTTTTAGTTGGAAAGAAGTTGCTAAATCCCCTTGGTTCTGGTATGAAGCAGCAGGTATTTTTTCTTAACAGATTTGCACAAAATTTGATGCTTAAGGCAGTCTAAGAGGATCACTTCAATTTTGTTTTGAAATTTTGCTATTCGATATGAGAGAGGAGTGATACACAGAGTTGGAATAGTGCCATATCAGCTCCCTTTTCTTCCATCTTTTGTAGCAAGCCTTAAGTACTATCATTGATATTTGCAAGAGAGACTATCCAGGTGGAATTATGTGGAGAAGTGGAGAAAGCACTTTGTTCTGGCATAGGACTACAAAGCCTAAGGGGAACAGCACTTGACAAAGGTTTAACAAGGAGATATTTGTTGAACCCATAGTATTAGAAATCTGTACATTTACCAAGGAAGGAAGGTTGTTAATACTTGTTTGTAGAAAGAAGCAAAGGAAAACGGTTCAGCAGTATTTATTACCTTCCTTGTATGCAAACAAGAGACATTCAAAAAGAACAGAACTTGCATAAGAGGATTAAGTTACCCAACCTTTTGAAAAGAAAAGAGCACTGAGAAATGTGTTAACAAGCATGATGGACCATAGCAGCAAAAATACTTCTTAGGAAGACTCGGTAGACCAAAAGATAAATATTTTTTCAATTTTTCGAGATTAAATCAGAAAAAAGCTGGGAAAAAATCATGTTAGGGTTAGAGTTAAGATGAGGCAAAAAATCAGGTTAGCTTAGGTTAGGGAAGAATAAAAAAAAAATTGCCAAAGGAATAAAAAAAAAATCCCATAAAAAAATTTAATCAAACTTGAAAAAATCAGTGCAAAATTGTGGAAAATCAAAATTTAATTGCACATCAGGATTCAATCACAAAACCTATGCACAACCCCAAGATCTTTCTTTGAGGCTCTGTTTCCTTTGTCTCTTATATGTCCTCAAGGGTTTATATACACATGTAACGAATATTGGATCTCAAAATAAATTTGCTTCATTGCTTTCATTGCAAACAAAAGCATCATTGTAACTAATTCCATTGATGAGGTTGATTGGTACCTCTATGACACTAATGTCATTTAGGGGAAAGTATTAGCTGATGGATATAATGCTCTGTAACCCAAGGATGCATCCCCGGCCAAATTAGGGGTGTCCCCGGTAGGAAATGTTTTGGGCATGCGGGGACGCCTTGGAAACGTCCCCTCGCTATCCCCAAATTCTCTAAAAAATTGGAAATGTTTCCAATACGGCACCCAAAAAAGCAAAAACGCCAGGGGACAGCTAGTTGTTCCCAAGACACCTAGGGGACATCTAGACGTCCCCGGGATCCCTATCCATCCCGGGGACAACTAGCCATCTCCTACGGCCCAACAACTTTCCAATTCATTTTTTTAAAAACACAAAAAATAATAAAAAATAAAGGGGTGTGGGATGCTGATTAGGGACAGCGGCATATTTCTATGTTTTTGTCATTTTGTAGTTGAAACTTGCAGCCTTTGGGAAATTTGATGTAATTTTTATATAATAAATATGCACATTGTCAATGAATGCAATTAAAAAAATTTAAAACTTCATTTGTTTGTCGCTTTCTACGAAATGAAAATTTAAAATATCAATTGAACTCTAATATTATGTGTTAAGGTTCTATGATGTATAGGTTACTGCCTTATCATATGAATATTTGAAATATTCCATATTTTTTAAATTTTCCCTATTTTTTTAATAGCCGTCCCGTCCCGTCCCCATCCTCGAAACGCATCCCCCCAGCCCATATCGTCCCTGTCCCGAAAACTCCGGGTAACACAAATATAATGTTCAAGGAGGATTGGGAACTTATCAACATACCAAAGGAGTAATGTTCTCTACTACGTTGGGTTCTTTTTCGCTGTTTTCTTTTGTTTGCTTGGGCCTATGTGCCTGTTTCTTATCCGCATGTGTGTCATATACAGGTTTTTATCCCGATATGTTAAAGGAGGATTGGGAACTTATCAACAGACCAAAGGAGTAATGTTCTCTACTGCACTGCGTACTTTTTTGTTGTTTTCTTTGGTTTGCTCGGGCCTGCGTGCCTATTTCTTATTGGCCTACATGCCATATATGTTTTTTTGTCCTTTGAGGCGTGAGTACCTTTTCTATTTCGTGTAGTTCAGACTAGTTGGCCTCTAGGCCTCTTGTTTATGCTCTAGCTTTGTTCTATGGGATCAAGGCCCTTACCCTACTTTTCTAATCAAAAACATAGATATAATGTTGTTGATAATGCATAGAGATAGATCATTATATGGCTCTATTTCCCAACTTGTTTCCTCGTTATCATTCAAATTAATTAGTGTTACATTATAGTTGGGGTCCATACAAATATAACCTAATAAACTATAATGTCCCACCCCCGATCTGAGTTTTAACTTCAGATTTTGCCCGATTATTTTCAGTTTGACATAAGGGACATTTTGTCAAACAATTGTCCACTTTACTGAATGAGTTTTCTTTCAGATTCAAATGATTTGTAAGATGATCATAATACTCAGCAAATTAAACTACTTTCATTGCAACATATCAAATCATAACAGCAGAAAGGATTTGAGCATATATAATTATTTCATGCTCAGAATATCATCAGCAATTACAAAGTATTTCATATCAATATAGCACAGGTCTGATTTCCAAAGACAGTGTAATTAAATATAGGAAGTATGATATTTTAAAGCACCTTATGAATGGCAACACTTGCTCTAACTTCCTTTCAGGCTGGCACCTAAACCGGAAACTCCACGCCATCTACATTATCTTCTTTTCCCTGCATGGTTACAAGTTCACATAAGGCAGCAATACTGGTAGAGCTGCAGCTCCCTCAATGTCCCCTTAAGTCTGCAATAATGTAACCTCAAGATGGTGGCTATAAGACAAACCAATTAGCAATGTTGACAGTAATTTCCAACGCATAGCAACCAGGTATTATAAAGTCAGTACTTCATTCACCATTTCCCAATGTAGTTGATAGCCTCTTCCAGCAATCTTCTAATGCTCACACCCAGTACCAATGAGTATAGTAGTTGATGGTTCCCAAATCCACACATCCAAGCAGTCCCTGAAAACCCACGCCCAAACTAGTATGGTTTTGACTTGTACATCAACAATACAAATCCCTTCAGTATTATTCAAGCATAACAAGCCACAGCATGTTGACCAATTAGATGAAGGTAAAATGATCTTCAAACCCTGATTTTGGCATCCCAATCTCTCCTAGCAAACACCACAAGCAGTCAACTCCAATACCCCTTCATAAATTCCTATGAATACCTCTGTTCTAAAATAATGATCAATATATCCTGCAATATTCTGATAAATCCTTCAAACCCTTGAATATGAAACTCTCCTGCAGATTCAATGAAGCACAAGAACAACCTCTTAATGAAGTTGTCTGCAAGCTGTCTTGGGAGATCTTTCACTCTTGCACCGAGTTGTTCTTTATGAGGGATTTCATCCTCAAAAAGCTATGGCTTTCACAACCAACAAACCCTTGTTGAAGCTCTTCTCAAAATTTGTCCAAAACAAGAATAATAATGAATGAATGAAAAAGCCTGAAGTTTGCTTTTTATGCTTCTCCAAATAACCCACATCCCACTTGGCAATAAATGCTTTTTAAATCATATTTTCTTTTGATGGGATTTAAAATATATTTGCTTTTGAGTATAATTCATAAAGTTGAGGGTCAACTCATTAAAATAATAACACTTTATGCAAATGCCTTATAATACCTTTTTAAACCCTTATAACACCATTTAATAAAGTCATCCAATATAATTAATATTTTTAAAGTTAAACTGGATTAACTTTAATAATATAATTTAAATCATTAAAACTCCCTGATAAATGCTAATATCGACTCATGGGAGTATACTATCAACTTTCCAGATATAAGCATGATAACAGCTGACCATACCATGACTTACTATAAATAGTAAGTATGAGTAATATATCCAAGTTACTTACTAAAAATAGTAAGTGTGGGTAAAAGCGTCCAAAATGGCCTTCAGAAGGTACACCACAAATAAACTAGGACATTGAGCTGAAGAATACTATTGTAAGCTCAAGAAGGCCTGTTGAAGAGCCTTAGATCACCCTCAAAGGGGTCCCCTAAACACCATATTAGCCTACGGGAACCAATGATAGGCTAACCACTACATATGTCAACTGCCTAGGAAAAAGGGGACATTACATAAAGCTACCCTTTGCAAAATTGAAGTGGTGAGAATCTTACATTCCCCTATTTTTGAATGGTATAACCCTATTCCCACTTCTGGGGACTAGGTCTACTTATAGGACCAATCATTGAGTTTTGTGAATTAATCTAAGGCATTGGAATCTGAAAGATGCTACTTCAAATATAGTATGTGATTTGAAAACTGCAATATGAAACCATGGAACTCATAGCTCATACACACTCTACTTCCTAAGTTGTTGCAAAATGAAATTTTCAACATTATGAGAAAGCAGGTTCATCCTTATTCAATAGTCTCCCTTGAAACTAAGAAACTACTAAACAAATTTCAGTCCCAAAACATATTAATGAACATATTCCTAGTGCAAGTTGCCAAGGAGAAGAAGAACCCGTTCCATTGCTGAATTGGTTATCCAAATGAAGTTCATGGAGCGAATTAATTCAAACACAAAATCATGTTGCTCTATAAAATCCAGTGTTCCCTTACTAGTTGGTGAATACCCTTTTTCATGGGATTCTAGGCCTAAAGGATCACTTTATTCATAACATGGGTAACTCTTGGTTATACACTGATTGTGTCTATTTCAACATTGGGTGATCATCTCCAAGCAATAAGACCTAGAAAGAAGCTCTTGTTGTTGCAAATCATGCATGTAAAGGGGGACCATACAAAACTCAAATCAAATGAGCTCAAAAAGGAACAACCATAGGTTTTTGCTACCAAAAAAGACAATAAATGAATAGTGGCTTGCAATCTATAGGCTTGGGTTCATTTCTTCCCATCTAGGATGACCAAGTCTATGGTCTACTAAATCAAAGCATTCATGGATCTCAACAAGCTTGGGTATTTCTATTACAAGTAGTATTTTTAATTGTATGATCTAGGCATCTATGGGCACTTTTCAAGATGCCATTATTGAGTGTGCTTGTCTTTCATATCAAGACTCGTGAATTCTCGAAACAAACCTTTCCCACTGTCACCAAGTATCACTAAACTTGTAATGTCCCCTTCTCGAGCTTAGTCAATTGGTAGACAATTAGCCTATTTTCGAGTTCCCATAGGCTAATTTGTAAGGAGAGGGGAACTCCAAAGTTCTTGTAGAGAAAAGATTCAATATTTTAGGGTTGCTATTTTTGACAATGAGCTCAATTGGCAATATGGATCTTCATGACACTTTCAGAAGTGATTTCTGATCTTTGGTGTGCTCTCCAAACTTCTTAGAGAAGCAGTCTATTTTTAGTAAGTCTCCCGGTTGGCTCTGATCATGATCCCAAGTCTTCAATATTATGTTGGTATGATCAGAGTTTGTTTTTTATGTCGTTTTAGTGCTTACCATAGCTCAGATAAAATAATTTAAATATTCACTTAAGTTTTTAATGTTATATTATTAAAGTGACAACTTAGTGTAATATCTTTTAAAAAATATAAAGTGAACTCAAAAGTGGATGCCTAGGACATGGGGGGCCTTTTGCACATTTAAAATATTAAAATATTTCTCAAAAGATCATTTTGGAAGAAAAAGAGAATTATTATATTTTTAAATTGGATATTTCCCTCTAAAAAGCTATATAAGGAGGATGTGGACTCATTCGAGAGGTTAGACTTGTGAATGATAATGTTATGCTACTGAAATGAACCTGAGTTCTTCCAAAGCTTCTTGAGGATGAAAACCCTCTTGGAGTTACCGGTTTTGGGGACAAAACCCCCTTAGCTAGTTGAGTGGTTTCAAACAGAGATCACCATTATGTTACAGATTTGGAGTTTCAGTTTTGGATTGCAGTTATGGACCTTTTTTATGTGTTTTAAGTTGCAGATTTTGATGTTGCTGATGATGAGATTATGAAGTTTTTTCCTTTGAGGGCGAACTGGAGAGTTTCATTGCAGGTCGTACCAGTCCTCTTGTCAAGCCATATCCTTCCTTGTTGGCTGTTTGTGTGGTATATTTTCTGAGTTTGATTTTCTTAGTATGTTGTTTTGGATCGCCATTTTACATCATTGCAGGCCGTAAAAAATAAAGGAAATCAAACTGCTGATTTGTGTGAGTTGTACCATGTTATGGGCTTCCTGTAAGGGTGGCATGAGGACTTCCTAACCCAATTGCTGCACATTTTGAGGTCTTTCCTTGTTGATAGGAGGCACCTTGTTGATTGGAAGATAGTTGACAGAGTTTTGTGTTGAACTTTGACATTGGTGTGTTCCTAAAGGGGGTCATACAACCTACTATACCTGTTGTACCAATGCATTTCAGACCTGTCTATGTCTGAAAACCATTTCCAGATTTATACATTTCCTTGCCAATGAGATTAGATGATAATTGGAGCTGTTTGAAATGGTATTTTAGCCAATGCTCATGTTGGGTGTGATGGATGTGAGTTGGTGAGAATTCTGGAGGCATTTTCTGGCTGCCCAAAGCATTTCCAGACCTGTTGTAGTGTGCTTTAGTGCTCTTACAGACCTGCACCAGCCTTCCTATTCATCCATTCAAGGTAGCTTAATGTTATTTTCATAACTGGGTTGTTGGGTACTCGTCATTCGACACTATTGAAGGGTGTTACAACATTCTGTTTATATCGGCACTTTATATCAGCAGTACTTTCTTTTTATCAGCACGCACTCACAGCAGATACAACTCCATTTGATATTGTTGATTATGAGCTAATGTTGTAAACATTGCAAGGTAGTACCGATAGTGTATTTACTAATTTAGCAATAGCTTATTTGAATCATGTACTCACCCCACTGAATGAGTGGTAGCTTGTATGGATTCCCACTGAACAAGTGGATGGCTAGTTTTACTCACCCTACTAGACAAGTGATCTCATTATAATTTTCCTTCCACTGAATAAATGGAGGTGTTGTTATTTCTTGTTCTAAACACTCCGTTGAATAAGTGTGAAGTGTATTTCTTTCCAATATTGTATCTACACTCCACTAAATAAATGGTATAGGTTGGCTTGCCGCCTAGTGCTCCATTTCCAGCTGCTGCAATTTACTTTTATATTGATCCTTTCACCATATGCTCTCACCTTGCCCATCTCAGGAACTGGGTGATCAACCTGGGTGATCAAAATGTGGAACGGATATTTCTTTGTAATCTCATTTCCGTTTGCAATATTTTTAAAAAAAATAGGGTGGTTATTACCAAACTTTACCTATCAAAAAGCGCTTGTGTATACATTGCTAGCATTTGATTTATAGACTTTAGTAGCACTGCCTCCCAAGCTCCTTTGATGGCATCTAATAAGTACTTTAAATAGCTATTTTGGATTCTAGAATAAACCCCTACAGATGTCTTCATAATAGTTTGTTATGTATGCCTTCGTATCTTTATGATTCACACCAAAGGTGACCTGTTTCTTAATTTGCACCAAAGTCTACCTTGTTACTCTTGTTTACGAGTATTGCTCTTTTTGGTGATTTCAAACCATATTAGCAACCGACAAGGTTTAATTATTAAGATGCACATTCTACCTTCACAAACTTGGCTTAGAGCATTTTCAATAAGATGTTTTGATAATTGCTCAACTTTAATCACTCCTCATAAAAGCTACCTACTTCAATTAGGTAACTTGAATAGCCTTTTCTTTCTTAAAGGATTTCCTACTCTCCTACCTCTGATAGAAATGTATGATTTTCCCTTTACATTGAGGTCTACAACATTTACTATGTCCTCATAAATATATCATTTGTCCTTCATATATAGTACTTATACATCTTGAACAAGATCGTGATTGCTGGTTACACATAATTGACATTCAATCTATCCAAGCCCCTCCCTTCATTCTCTTCTTTCCCAATGTAATCTAATGCTTCCCATGTCACTCAACATTGGTTACACTTATGCTTGTACTTATAAACATCTCAAACTTCCCAGCTCTTTCCTAACATTTCCCAATAAGTACAAAATTTTAAGTTTTGACTCATACAATATACCCTAGAAAGTTGTTAGTACACATTAACTCCATAGAAGTTGTCCATCCATAGGGTTCTTTCCCACAAATCAATAACATGATGATAATCGTAAAGCCATCTAAAAATCAACTTGTGTTTTCTTTGACCAACAATTTCCATTTAGTTTTGAATACTCAAAGGGACTATCATCACACTATAAGATGTGTCAAGAAGGAATGAATTCTCCATCATCTTCCACATATCCCCTAAGGATTTTTGGTGCACCCTCTTACCTCTAGCATAAACTGTCTCAATCTATATCACCCAACCTATTTACATCTAAACATACCAGGAGACCTATATGAAAATAGAGTGCCAGCAATGATGTTGATTATTAAGTGCATTAGGCCAACTTCCACAAACATGGCACGGACCAACTTAATTTTTGTACCTTACACGTCCTAATACTAAGTGAATTCATGATGTTAGAACAAATATATGATCCAAATGATTAAAAGGATAATATGATTAGTCACACATTTGCTATACTGTATGCATCTATTGGCAACACAGATCCCTCTGCATTGACAAAAAAAATGAGATCTTAGAGCTAGAGGTTATCAGACAATAGACTACATCTTTACTCTGGTCTATTATTAGGAAGGCTATGCAATGCTCCTCAATGATCTATTTTTATTTGTTGAAATTTAGAAAGGCTTTTTATTTCCATCCTCTAGGAAATCCATGAGATTCAATGAAACATCCTTTCAAATTGCCCTCACAAATATAAATGATAGTCTACAAGTTCTCATAGAGCCAATGGCAAGTAGTGTTGAAGAACATATTACTCAACACAAATGCATAAGTCTATTGGTCCAAAATGTTCAATAACTATAAGAAAACCAATTGCCTATCCAAACTCATCTTAAAAGCAGGTTGATTGCCTCCACCTTCTACAATAGAGTCATCAAAGCCTCACAAACAAGATATAAGCCATTGAACAACTGCTTAGTAGCAATAAAGCTAGGAAGAAACTTTCTATTACAATCTAGTTCAACAAACATCAGCTAACAACAAAAAGGGCAATGAACTACAAGTACCTAATAGTGGCTGATTATGCAGCCCCAAATGAAATTTGGTTGGCCACCCTTTGTACTCAATAAGAAGACACTCGAGTAGGGTGGAATTGGAATGCTCAACCATTCGTAAAAATAAATGTGGCACCACACTATCCTCATGCCTCCAAGTAGCATTGCTCACATACTCACCCTAGCTACTGAAGATGTGTCTTATATCCTTTATCATTATTGTGATACTAGTACTACTAAATGTTATCATTATAGGAATCTAATTTACCCTAGGATTCTCTACCTCTCTGTTGTTCTCTAGTTGGGCTCTCCCTCTTGTTCAAGCTTTATGCATCCCTCCTAGTGTTTGCATCCTAACGACCTAACTCTAGGATTTTTGTAACTTTTAAATAATACATTTACTCTTTACCAAAATAAAAGCTTTTGATTTAGTTCCAAACCACTTATTGATTGAGGTTTTGCATGGCACTGTGATGTATCGGTTGGTATTCAACAATATTATGACACCCTATGAGATGGTGATTGGTCACTCCCAAAGGAAAAGGGGCTTTTCTAACATTATTAAAGGCACCACTAGTGAAACACACAGCTCCACCTTCCCCAACACTATTTTGGATCTATATTGACAAGTTGAAGCAGTTGGTAAAGGAGACTCAATGGTTAAATGATAGTTGTATCCTTCATCAAATTTTGGTTCACAAACTTTGCAAATAATCTGGTGTTTCTAGCCTCTCTCGCTGATTTGTAGAGAGTGATGGCGAGGTCCTTCTAGCATCCTCTGATTTTTCAAAAACCCAAGGGCTCACCCAGTTTATATCACTACTAATTGCAATTATCAAAGATACAGTTTAAAAGGCCTTCCTTTAATTTGAGGTAAAATTCTCAATTGAGGTTATAAGGGATATGCCTATAGAAACCTTATGATGTCAAAACTTTCAGATCTATTTTCAAGATAACTGGCCCATGTTACTTTGCAATTTTTCAGATTAAACCCAATGTTCTCTATCCATTGGGACTTCAATGCTTAGTTGTGGGCATATCGATTTAACAAGAATAGAGATGGAATCCAAACTATTGTACTCCAACACAAGAATAGACACAAGCAGACCGTTCCTCCATGCATTACCCAAGGAGGGTTTGTTGCCCAGACATACTAATTTGAATTTGTATTTTCACTAGTTTCTTATTAACGTGGGGATTATAAAGGGCATGGTAGGTATCTTTTCTTGGAACTATGCTATTCTTAGACTTCCTTCTTGAATGCAACATAGTTGGTAGTTATGGTGGTTTAAAACAAACCCCCTGCTACTTTAGTCTATAGAGAATGCATATTTTGATTGACCACCTTCTACATATTAAATTTTTAAAGATGTTGGTATTCATCTTCTTCCCACAAAAGGCAAGATCAGCACTGCGATCAAACAACATAGATTCTTTTCCTTACTACATCTACCAAGCTTGCTAAGACCCAGGTTGACTTTCTATTCATAGCATTTCTTTATTCAAACAGAATGAACATTCACTTTCTATTCTAAGTATTTTCTTTATTCAAACGGGATGATTCTTCATCTTAATTATCTATGGCACCCTTGGTTGCATGGGCTCAAGTTCCCTCTTGGCCAGCTCATGGTGAATCCTCATCAACTAAGCATTAAAATTGTCTACCACAGCCTACAATATATACTCCCTCCAAAAGATGGAGACTAAGAAAAAAATTATGCTAGCATGCATATTTGTTCTGGAATCAAGGTAACTAATACTGACCATACAGGGATTGAGGGGGTTCCATGTTCTGTAGGTATCCCAAAGAGAGATATCTGGCCCTATTTCTTGATGAGGTGGCTACTTTTATTACATTGCTAGGTTAATTGCCTCTTTCTTCCATCCCATCTCATCAAGCACAAGCATGAGGCAATTTACAACAATAACCAATACTCATAGAGATGGTAATATACATATCAAGTATTGTTGATAATAGATATATCACATATTGTTCGCCCACCCAAACTACATAGAAATCCAATCCATCCTTAAAGGACAATATAGGTGATAGGCTGAAGCTACTTGACCTTGCACAACACTCAAGCAATGATTGTGGATGATTATGCAAACGAAGCCCAATGTGACCTATTTTTGCCATTCATGAATGTTCCATAATTGATTTGTTCACTAAGCTATTCCTTTCTTTCAATCAGAGAATCCCATTTGACCTATTTTGGCCATATATGGACATTAATATAATTTCACTCTTCATCAAAGCCCATTCTTTTCTTTTAATAGGAATGTTACTTTTCACTCTACATCATTCTCTTCTTGAATAAATGCATTCCATGAAATTCACATGTTCAAATGGAGGCATTGCCTTCTTCTCTCTGACTCTCTTCATGAATGATGTGGAGCTTGTTTCAATTTTTCTGATGGTTTTTATTGTGGGGGAAGGATATCTCCTCCAAGTTAATTTTTTGAAGATGCTGAAATTTGGAATGCCTAATTTCTACTCTTCTAGCAAGTAAGCAATCTCATCCTTGTTTCTAACTTTTGTTCCAGTTTTTGTAATGTCCCCCACTGTCTGTTGTTTGTTTTTTTTTGTTTTGTTGCTTTCTGAC
Organism: Sequoia sempervirens; assembly: GCA_007258455.2. Classification (NCBI taxonomy): domain Eukaryota; kingdom Viridiplantae; phylum Streptophyta; class Pinopsida; order Cupressales; family Cupressaceae; genus Sequoia; species Sequoia sempervirens. Next base: position 37,149 of record VDFB02284444.1, read on the forward strand.
TTTTGTATTTTGCTTGCCAATAAATGCAAATAAACAAATAGCTAAAACTAACTAGATTATGAAGAAAATGCATAAACCAATTACAACCCAGATCATTATTTTGCATTAAAGACTCAGTAGATGCATACCCATTTTTGCTATAAAAAGTTGCAGGTCTGATTATATAAAACCAGCAATCTAGTGCATACAATTTCGCTCACAAATCACTGCAGCCATGCTTCTTCCTTGTGAAACTAGCATGCAGCAATGTTCCCAACCTGGAAGCCTCCAATGATGAAGATATTAGTTGCAAACCTTAGGCGTTTGCTTAGAAAAAACCCACGCCTCCCTCTGTGCCAGGTACAGCTTCCCTTGACTGGTACGGCCTGCTTTGGGGCTCTAACAATGGCTCTAATCTCTCTTTGAAACCTGCAATATCTCTTCCAATCTTCCTTCTATCCTTTACTTCAAACCCTTCAACAAATCTGTTCATATAATGGTTGTCGATTGTTAAAATTGATTTACAGCATAACCCCTGAATGGAGCTATCAGCAATCAACCTTGGAATGTCTTTCAATCCTGCAGTTGATGATCCCGTGAGGGATTTCGTCCTCACAAAGCCAAATACTCAGTCAACCAGCAAAACCCTTCTCAAGAATATCTTCAGCGTGAAAAGCAAAGAAGCACACAAAATGTTTTTATACCTCTCCCAATTTCCCACGCCCAAGTTGGCTTTTTAAATTTATTTTATTTAATTAACTTTATCTCCTTATAACTCCCTTGAGTTGGGCGGCCAACTTTATGATATAAAATAATCTTTTAAAAACTCCTTATAACACCTTTATCATAAAGTCATTTAAATATATAAATAATGCTTAAAAATAAATCTTTTAACTTAACTTTAATATTAACGTTATTTAAACTTAATGCTCTGAACCAAGATAACTGCCAAGATATAACCATGGTAAGAATCCGCCGACATGCTCAACATAGTAATACTGCCAACTGACCAGGTCGATGACCACCCTGTGACTTACTATAAATAGTAAGTGTGGACAAAGTGCCCAAAGAATGCTCCAGAAGGCACACTGCAAAAACCCTGGAATACACTGAGCTAGGAAACACCAATTAAGCCCAAATGATTGACTAACAAGCCACAAATTCCCTTAGAGGGGTCCCCTAACCATCCTGTTAGTCTACGGGGACCAAAGTGGTAGACTAACCACAACACCTGTTGATTGCCTAGGAAGGGGACATTACAGTTTCTTTCATGATTTCCTCCTATGTTACGATGTATCAATATATTTGTTGATTCTTTCATAAGAGCCTATATTATTATACAATTAAGCTCTATACTTGCTATACTTGGATATGGTAGACTTTGCAATGCTGATCTCTTTTTTTGTTGGATACATGGTCTCCCATGTGTGAAATTTTTAAATGCTTTTGCATGAGGTATAGAACTACTAAGGATAAATCCCTTTCAAGCAAAGCAGATGGTTGCTTTTGGGCAGAGTTTAAAGCCAGTGTCCCACTGAGCATATCAAACCAATTATATCCGTGGTTTTGCATAGAATGTAAAAGTGGTTTTGGCTTGAATATAAGACTGGTTTTATGTTGAGTATGTAGCTGCTTTTGGGTTAGTTACATTTTCAAGCCAAGCAGATTGCTGCTTTTGGGCAGAGTATAAAGTCAGTGTCCATCTGAGCATATCAAACCAAGTATATCAGTGGTATTGGATAAAGTATAAAAATGGTTTTCACTCGAATGTAGGACTAGTTTTAGGCTGAGTATGTGGCTGGTTTTGGGTTTGTTACATAGATGGCTTTGGCTAATTCTAAAGAGCAATTTCAAGGTTTAATTTGTTCATAGTCAATCCCTTCAAAAATGAAAGCTAATTCCAGATATTTGGTATGATAGTTCTATGATCTTTAATCAGCTAATTTATATTCACTCCCATTATATCATAGGTTAGAACTTGGAACTATTAATCATAAGCTTAAATTGTGATACAATATGATGAATTTCTCTTTCACACACTCCTGTATGATTCAATTCATTCTTCAGCATCTTTCAGCTGATGTTATCTTCCAAAAGGAAATGCATTACAACTATGGTTGGAATTACTTCCGATGGTATGTTTCAGAACTATATTTATTGGTTCAATGCATGGATTTACACACTAGTTGCTAGATAGCACACATGTTTTGAAAACATCATTGGCCATGCCATAGGGTGGTGATCAAAGCATTATGTTCATGGAAGAAAGGTGGAATTTGTTTATTTTTAAATGTCAATGAATGTTTACCCTAAGCTTCTGAGTATAAGAACCTGCATAGTTAAGGTACAAACACTCCTTTCAATGTTTACAGACATTACTCATGCAAATGATTGACATGCATAATAGCCTATACAAATGTTAGGACATCTAAATACATGTTAATAACTAAATTTTTTTTATGGGGCATCTGTTGGAGGTATGAAAACTGTGTAAGCAAGGGAAAAAACTCTAGTGCGGAATGAGAAATGAAATGATGCTGGTTGGCACAAACCTTGTTATACTTTCTTACTCTTTTGGTAAGGCGACTCAAAGGCACTAAGGATGACCATCATGTGCCCATGGAATTATAAGGTGATGTATGGAGCAACAAGTAAGCTACAAAATCTAACTGTGTAAGGTATAGCCATGAATGTTTAGTGGAAGTGATCATAAGAGTAGGTTCCTTAGTGACAGATTTGTAAAAGTAAATACTCCCTCCAAACAGTATACATTTGTGGTGTCATAATACAAAGCTTAATCATCACATACCCCTTGTTGATTGGATAGATTTGTATGGCATGCTAACCATCTAATGTCATTCTTATCTTAATTGAGTTTTGACTACAAGTGGAGGTAGTCATAAAGAATTTATGTATACTTCCAGTAATTTCCAGTCTCATTAACCATTTTGGTCACTTGAAGACATTGCTCTCTCAGTCTCTTCATGGTTCAAGGGTGTCTTGTACATTATCCAGGTTCGCTATATTTTTAGATGCATTTTTATATTTGTCATTTAAGCTTTTCTGAATAATAAAGATAATAATATTAACCTATATTAGCAGGTCTGGTTATTAATTGGCATAGTTTCAATCAGTAAATCAAAGTGGATTTTGTAAGAAAGAACCATGTTCAGATCTCCAAATGGCATGTTAACATACAATATTGTCTAATATTCTGCATCCACGTCTGAATGTGGCATAACTCAAAGACAAGAGAAGGTGCAACTCCTGGGTATATTTGAAGACGTAAATTCCCTAAGTTGTGGCATCTAAGCCAAAGGTATGCCCCAACAGTGGCTAAGAAGGGAATAGTTTACCAATTAAAAAAATATTAGAAGGTTTGGCCATCTTTGGCAACTGGCAGGCACATGTTTAGACTTATTAGTCTTAACAGTCCCTCTAACACATTTGCAGATGCATCTCAAATTGCTATAGCGATTATCTGCTTCAGGAGATGGGAAGCTATGATATTGTCTAACATCAAACAGTATTTAGGAAACTTTTTGTAAGATAGCAATTTCTTTCCTATCAGCTACCCTGTGTCAAAATTATCTAATGCAGGTTTGTGGCTAGAAACATTATTCCTTGGAGATAACCTATAGAAATGCAGTGATATGTATATGTGTGGTCAGAATATTCGTTGATCAAACTAGGCAAATTTTTCAATAGAAAATGACGTGTTCTGAAAAGGTCAGTAGCAACACATGAACAATAGATTGGCGAAATTACCATTCCACTTTTGGATACTAATGATGATAGCTATCAAAGTTGTATTTTGTAGACACAAATTTATCTTATTTCATCAAATTATAGCCTTTGGAAAATTTTAAATAGTTATTTCATCGTCTACTATTGAAAAATGTATATTAAACTCGATGTACAAAATGTTTAATCCTTAATTGTCCTTTTTTCAATATTAAGTTCATGGTAAACAAATGAAGTTCAGACATCGTTTCTTTTAGAGTAATGCTTGATTAGTTATTATACCGTAACAATTACTTCTTTCATCACAAAGCAATCTTTCTTCTTTTGGTTTCTTATGAGAAAAGCTACCACTGTTACAGTTATTTTTATGTTCAATAACAAAATTTTCTTGAGGCACAATTTCCAGAAATGGATGTTACTGAGTTAGGCATATACATTCTTTCTTTTGTGCATTTTACAGTCTTTCTGAGTCTGAAGATCAACATGACCCTTCATATTTTCATTATATCCAATTATATTGCATGATAATGAATGTTACCTATGCAACCTGCAAGAGCTTTTATGGTGGAGCCTTGACAACATTACTGTCTCCACATTTATTTAAAGGGTTGAAACTGATTTAACCTTCAGAATAGACACAGTGTAATTAATTATGATTGATGATCATGACAACTGTTTATGGTTGATGGTTATGGTTCATAAGAAAGTTTGTCTGATTGCAGGAATATCTCCCTAAGTTTCACATTGTGTACAGTTTCGTTAAATACACTGACAAAATCTGCCAATAGGAGTGCATGCTATCCGTTATCATTTGATAAGAGAATAAATTATATTTCATACCTTCACCAAACCTAATAATTTTGTATATAAGATATGTCTATGAATTGGTTTTCCATATAGAAGTGAGGTCTTTATTCAAAGTTCCCTGATAAGTGTCAAAAATATCAACAACAATGCAAAACAGACTCAGATTAAAACATCAGTGAAAACCCTGCAGTGGAATGTATGTCTTGTAGCAAGCTGCCAATTCTCACTATTGGCAACTCGATACCAATCACCTACCATAATCATATCATTAATATCACGGCGCCAACCGCAGACAAGGATCCTCTCTGGAAACTTCTGAGGGCAAACAACTTTGGGAATGAACCCTCTCCGCACCTGCAACATGGCAGGAAAGGGTAAGCAGAGCAAATTCAGGGGTCCAGAAAGCAAGTACTCACCAAAACCATATCATCAATGTCCCGCCGCCATCCACAAAGTAGAATCTTCTGGGGCTTTCTTGGTGGTCGAGTGATATCTACCAACTCTGTATTCCTAACCTGAATCACCAATACCTTTGTAAGCTATACATGTGCCCCTTCTCAATCTTTGAGAATGGGAAACAACCTGATGCATGAAAAAACCAAGGAAGATTCATTCACAGGTGTACAACAAATCAACCATTCTGGGAAGATTCCTCATTGATGCAAATCAATCCTTTCAGAGGATTTACATGTGAGACATCATATAAAATAATAAAACAATATGTATGTAACAGTTTACACTCTCAAAAGTGTATACAATTGTTTACTCTTTAAAAATGCTATTGCAGCAAGCTGAATGCAATTAAAACAAATATAACTTCAGTCAAAATCCAAAAAACAAGTAAACCTTGCAGGCACAATTCCTTGAAATCACAAATTCTAATTTAGCCATAAATAACAGTTTTATAAGCATAAAAAAAACACTGTCACATATTCGCAACAAAATAAAAATTAGATGTGTTTTATTAATATTTGCAATGTAGAAAGCTATTGACAATTTCGAAATATTAGGAAAGCTCAAATTCATATTATACAAGTTTGAAAATACAATAGAAAAAAAGCAGATAAAAAACCCAGTCAAAGGTAAAATCCTACAACTATAGAAGTCAGGAAGAGTTTTTCCCAATTCCCAAATTGAAGAGGAATTAAAATGCCCTTACCAAAAACAAGCTAGAGAAATTTCTAATTTAGGTTTGACTCTTGAATGGTTTCTCATATAAGCAACCATGACGGCTGTTAGATTGATATCAATGATAATATAATTGAAAACTAGAAATTCATCATCTTTTCAATAGATTCAGAATAAGGATGTATATAGTTATGTGTTGCATTTAGGGTGCCTTGCAACCATACAAATAAAGACCAAAGCCACCCAATCCCATCTCCCACACGAGATATATAATAATTCAAACTCCAAAGGAATTGATTACAAGATCCTTTCTGACTCTTGGAGACCATTATTACTTTCTAAAACATACAGACTACAACTGTCAAGAGTTGGGACTGTCACAAAGATTATCATTTAATGACAAAGAGATGACATGGAAAGCAACATTGCATGGAATCTACAGGATATATTTGCTGCCACATATTGATTTCAAGTTCTTCTATCCCTTTTGTCATAATGTGGCAATACGGCTACCACTGGAAACCCCATCAAAACTATCAGGATCCACAGTCAAGCCATAAGATATATCTTTGATCTGCATTAACATATATTGGTGTGCAAATAGGATACAAACAATTAAAAATTACTACTAAATAGTTTAACAATAAACCAAAAGTACCGAGAAAGTTGCAATTCATTACAAAGAAACATAGTATGAATTAATCACTTCAATAACACCAGTCAGTCAATATCCCAGAAAGGATTATAATTATATGGTGGAAAGGTCCCAGTGTGTTATCCTGTTAGGAAGTTAGTAATCTTACTTTCCATTCTGGACACTTTCATCAACCCTTCATGTGATTTAATGCTCTCCTAAAATGAATATGGATGACTCTCTAATGATGGTATCTTGTGTAATCTCCTTATTGTTTATTAAATTATTAGATTAAATTCATTTACTTAGTACATTCTTTTCTGTTATTGTTTATTAAATCAATTTCATTTATTCAGTACCTTCTTTTCTGTATATTTTAGCAGATTGTTTAAAAAAGTAAAAGAATTACCTTTGTCATTTATTAAACAAGTCTTTAATGCATTTCATCGTAGCCTTTTAAAGCAAAATAGCAAATTTACCAATGAACATTAATCTGACCCATGGTACCTGGAGTATGGTCAACAGCCTTGTTATAATTCTATATTGGAGGTTTGAGTTTGGTCTGATACTTAAGCCTAAATATCCATCATGGATTGAATATAACTTCGCAAGAAAGTTGCTCATGAATTATTTAAAGCGAGCTGTCAAGCTTTTTCAGGAGCCTCTGTTCAAAGAATAAAATAATACGAAAGTTTCTAGATCCCATACCATGGTCTGAGTTGGCATTGATCTCAACAAAGAACTTCCTTCAGCTATGAGTTTGTATATGCCATCAAGCTACAAAAAGTATACTGTTTCAATAATCCATATGCTTGTTTTTGTGTAGGGCAGTTGATCACCAAATCAGCGATTCCACACTGAATAAAATTAAGATGGTAGAGGACGAATCAAGCAAGGAAGAATCCAAGCCAGATTCAACAATGGAACAATTGTTCTAAATAGAGGATAATTGAGATGACGAGCAAAAACAAGGAAGAAAAAGGGATAAAAATGTAATTGCATATGATTTAGAAACTCTTAAGAATGAAGCCAAGATAGAAAACTAAACCCCTCAAGGAGTTACGTCATAACCCCCAAAAATGACACTTTAAAATACATAAATATCTTTTATTTCCATATAATTTTTATTCATATATCATACGTGGTTTTACAAAGGCTTACATTAATATTATATGTATGTTTAAATATCACTAAACTTGTATTGTTCGTCTCTCGTAACATAAGCTTAATTGGATCTTAATCCCACCTTTCACTAAAGGTGCGATCCTCCCAAAAGACGCATCTCATTAAGAGACACAACCTCCTCTCCGCAAAGATAGAAATAGGGAGGCTTTAGATCGACAAGGGAAGAGAAGAGACAGCAACGGAAAAAGGGAGAGAACAGGGGCGCGGGTGATTAGACAGCAAACCAAGTGAATTCTTTTCACTAGCTTTTAATATCTTGTCTTTTCAAAATCAGATCCAATGATGTTTGCAGCAACTGTGTGATGGATATATTCGATCGGTACATTATATGATCCTAGGATATTTGCTACCACCCTGTTGCTGAATGTATTTCGACTTGTACCTTATATGAATCAATGATGTTACATAAAATTTGTTGATTGATGACTCTGCTCTGTACATTACAGTCTTTCTTCCATACCCATGGATCCTTCCACGCTGACCTGTGTCATGATTAATGTCTAAGATCAATCTTCCATAACCCGATAATCCCTGGGGAAGAATGACCATGTCTAAACGGATCTCTGCATTATATTACTGATTGAGCATCCCTTGATCGACCATAGGGCAGCATGATAAATAGCTTCCTTCAATCACTATGACTCTAGCCACATTGCATCGTCCAGACCGTCATGATGAATCCCAAAAGCTTTAGACTGCAATTATATTTGATTGGTGTTGGATTCTTTAAAACTGCATTTATATTTAATCAATGTTGGACATTGTTGCATTACTATGGACAGAGCAAAGTATGATCAGGATTGACATGACTGCATTTAGATTTCATCAATGCTCGCTATTTTGTTGGATGGAATGCATTATCCTTGATAGAACAGAATATGATCAGAGTTAATATTGATGTAATAATATGATTACATGTACTTTTTGCATTATGATACATTTCCCATAATATAGCTCATTTGATTATATACTCATGTCATTCTCTCAAAACCTAATGGATGAATATATATGAATCAATAGTAAATGCATATATGTGATTGTCCAAAGATTGTCTTCTCCTTGCTTGTAAACCTATCAGGAAGGGTGAATCATGAGTGAAGTTGGTTTGCCTAAAAACCCCACCTAGGATTCCGCCCCACAGGCCTGAGGCAAGGGTTGGGCCATGGAGGGGTGGGGGTCCCACCTAAGATTCTGCCTCACAGGCCCGAGGCAAGGGTTGGGCAATAGGAGGGTGGTAGGCCTTAGGCCACTTTGGACTCTTGTAATGTCCCCGTCTCAAACCTGATCATTCATGTGACCGTTGGCCTTTTTTCTAGAAACCCGAAGGCTAGTCGGAAGATAAAATTAGGGTCTCCTATTTTTGAGGAGGTCATTGCTCAGAGATGGAGGATTCAATGGCGGATTCTTTCTGGGTTTTCAGAGAGCTTCGCAGTGGTATGATCATCTCAGCATTCAGAGCGCTTTTTGGAATTTACTATTTTTAGTAAATTCTATTTTTGGCAGCTTTCCAGTGAGTTCAGCTCGGTTGACTTCCAGTTTCAGTTGGGTCAGATGTCTTGCTCAGTTTTGGCTTCAGGGCACATTCAGAAGGATAAATTAAGTCAGTTAATTTAAAGGGTCATGTTTAAATGTTATATTTTAACGTTGACCCCTTGGCTTAGACTTAATGACTTAATGTTGTTTTTAAAAGTGGGTCCTTGAGGGTGGCGCCCTCATTAAGAGATGATTTAATTATTCCCTAAGTCAAAGCAGGGTTATGAGGGGCGCATATTTCAAAGTGTGATATTTAATTAAAATGTCAAATCTAAAGCTTTGAAGGAAAAGTACGCCCATCCTTGAGGAGATTGGGTTTTGACCTAAAAGCAGATTTTAGGGTTTTGCGAAGTCAACGGAAGAATTATAAAGGGGAGTCTTGGTGCATCATTTGGGGATCTTTGGACGACTATACTGTTATGCTGCCGGATTGGCTCTGGGACTGCTTCGAGGAATGAAGGCCTCCTAGCTTGGGCATCACTTCGTGTTTGCAAGACAACATCTAGTGGTGATTCGATCGTTTGTGAGTTTGCATTTGTATTTTGTGTTTTGCATTCAGTTTGGTTTTGTTAAGTAAGTTTGCATATTAGAGAGTTTTCTGTATCTGCTGATTTAGCTACAGCAGATTGTGGTTTTTGTTTGTAATTCAAAAAATACAAAAATATCGTTTGTGGGTATTGTCTTATTCAATTTGTGTGGGAAGAGCGAACCTATTCCTAGAGTCTTAGAATTTATTGTCAAGTCTTTGAATTTTAAAAAGAAATCGCCTTTTCTCAGCAGGCCGTACTTTTTAGTATTTCTTGGGATTTGTGCAATGAATGATAGTTGCATTTTAAGTTTGTATTAAGTTGCTGGTTTGAGCGCCATCATCATAGAAGTCTTATGCATCATAGTTTAAGCAAGTTGAGTGAGTTTTGAGTGAGAGTTGAGCATGTGAATCATTTCATAGAGTGCTGTTTTAATTACCAAAATACAGATTTGAGAAAAGCAGAAAAAAAAAAACAGAAATATTGATGCCTATCTTGGTGATGATTTGATGTGGTTTCTTGTACTAAGCCGAGAGAGATCTTATTGTTTGTATCGATCGATATTTCCAGCTCTAACCTCTTGACAGGCATCTGATATTAAATTGTAAACTGACCAGTAGTACTGGCAGTTATTCTTAAGCTTGTTAATTTGAATTTGTAATGCTCAATTTCATTTGAAGTTTGTAATAGATAGATCTCCGCCCTATGGTAGCTACTTTCCCATCTTGGGTCAGCAAGCACATTTTGGGTGTCGAGCATTTTCCAGTTTCAGCATTTATTTCAAGCATTAAATTATGTAATCACTCTGTCATATGGTCGCCCCTCACTCCGCCTTGGATTGGGTAGCACATACTTGACGTTGAGTTCCCTTCTGTATCTAGAGTAGAAGATCCTCTGACCAATGCTCGCCATCATCGGCGCCATTCTGGTTAGAGTTACTTTCTTGCATGTTTCGGTTTATCCATCTAACCTTAACGGGTGCACTTGCTTGTAATGTTGTAATCTGTTAATTGAAAAAACGAAAAAATTTGGCTCGGAATATTTCAACTCTATGGTTCCCCTCCCCTGATAGCACAGGTGTCTTTTGAGGTGTTGCCATGAGTGGAGTATGCAGGTACTAAGCCACTAGGCAAGCAAGATTGTGATGGACAACCTCTTGAGCTTTATATGAGGGCTTTAGGGCGGATCCACCCATGGCACTCCTCCTTTGTTTACCAATCTGCATTTATGATTATGTCTGATTTTGGATACTTGATATTAAAGCTAATATATAAGCATGTGGACATGTTTGCATATGGTGAATGCAGGTATCACTTCAAGGTTACCCTATTACAGAAGGCCATTAGGTGGGAAGAAAGATCCAAATCCTTTACTTTCGAGCAACCTTAGAACCTGATAGGTAAGGGACATCACAGTGTTATCAGAGCCCCTTTCCTGCCATCCAGTGGGAAATAATGCAAACCTACCACCGAAGGAACCCTAGGAAACAACCTCATGGGTGACCCATTAAGAGATGAACTTAGGGCCTTCATGGAGAATAGTGACAAGAAAACCCAAGCCCCAATGGAACAAAATGAAAAAACTAGTCAAGCCCTAATGAAACAAAATGAAAAAACTAGCCAAGCTTTACTTCAAGCCCTCCAAAACCTGAGTAGCAATAATGCAAAAGAAGCAATCTCTAACCACTTCTAGAACAACCATCACACACCCTCACAGGACATGAGCTCTAGACCCATGCGACCCCCTTTCTTTCCAAGTGAAGAACCTATGAAAGAAAGTAATATCAATAGACCCCCCATAGAGGATGTTGATGAGATAGTTGCAGCCTATTATAGGCTAGAACCAGAAATGAGGGAGCTTGTGCCTTTTAAAGACTTTTGTGAAGCCAAACAAAGAGCCATCCCTAGAGGGGAGGGAAGGGACCCAACCAATAGAGAACTCAAGAATAGGGTAAACAAATTAACCCTCCCCAAATTTGACGAAGAAGGCACAACCACCGCCCGATCATGGGTTCAAAAATTAGATACCTATCTATCCTTAAGCCCAATGACAGACGCAAATTCCATCAAGTTTGTCGTTTTACACCTAACCGAGATGGCCCATGATTGGTGGCATCACGGTCTCATTACTCAAGGCCATCAACAAGTTACCACCTATGATGACTTTACCCAAAGATTGATAAAAAGATTTGACCAAGGCACCTAGAATGGTACTTTAGGGAACTAACACAATTAAGGCAACAAGGCACTATAGAAAATTACACCACTGAGTTTCAAAAGTTAGTGGTCATGGTTCCTGAAATTTCCCAAGAGAGACTCACATATTTGTTCATAAAGAGCCTAAGCGGGTCGGTCAGAAGCATGGTAAGTGCACTAGAACTTACCTGCCTAGATGAAGCTATCCAAAAGGTTATGAAATATGAAGAAAACTGGCCAAGGGACAAGCCTAAGAAATTTACTTCATCATCCAAACCCCCTCATAAAGAAGAAAGAGGCAGAAAGGAGGAAATAACCAAAACGTGTCCCTGGTGCAAGGAAAAGAAGAACAAAGATCATTGGTGTAAGAAAATGGAAGAGCTGGAGAGGAAGGGACTATGTTTTAGATGCCAACAACCATGGGGGAAAGATCACAGATGTAGTAGCAAAGCCCACCAACTTGAAGCACATCCAAATGATGAGTATCCCAACAAGAAGGCCAGATTTGAAGGTGAGAGTCACACAATGTTAGCCACCATCTCCTAAACCTCTAAGCATAGCCCATTCCGCATTAAGAGCACACTCAAAGGACATAAAGTCATCACCCTTGTAGATAGTGGGGCATCCCATAACTTCATCGACCAAAGAATATTAACCCAAAGGAAACTAAGAACCATAAATTTTGAGGGGTTTGAGGCAGCAACAGCCACAGGAGCTAGGGTACAATGTACAACAATAGTGCCCCAATTGGAAATTCTCCTAGGGAACCACCTCATCACAAAAGACTTCTATGTGGTCCCCTTAGATGCCGACATTATCTTGGGAACCCCATGGATCTACTCCTTAAGCTACTTTATGTTTGATCTTCCAAACCAAACTATTCGTTTTCAACATGAAGGGCAGGAAGTCACTCTAAAAGTTTTACCCGATGGGGCCCCAAAGGTGGTCTCATGTAAAAGAATGGAGAGGATTTTTAGACGAGGGCGGGGAGAATGGGCCGCCCAATGTATGATACTTGACAAAGCCCAATGTATGATACTTGACAAAAGCACCACACAAGGAAAGGCCATCCACAGACATCCAACCTATTACAAGAAAATATAGGAAGGTGTTTGAAGAAATTCCGCCAAGGCTACCACCTAAGAGAGGGTTTGAGCACACCATAGAATTGGAAGAAGGGGCAAAACCGGTCATAACTACTCCTTACCGTCACCCCCATAAGTACAAAGAGGAGATAGAGAAAACCATTAAAGAACTTCTTGAGATGGGGCATATTCAACCCAGCTCTTGCCCGTTTGCATCATCCATAGTCCTTGTCAAAAAGAAAGATGGCACGTTTAGAATGTGCATAGATTATAGAGCTCTAAATAAAAAGACCATCAAGAACCGCTACCCCATCCCTCGGATTGATGAACTCCATGGAGCAAGGTTCTTTTCCAAGATTGATCTTTGGTCAAGTTATCACCAAATAAGAATGAGGGAAGAAGATGTGCCTAAAACAACTTTCCGGTGCCACTATGGGCATTTTGAGTTCTTAGTCATGCCTTTTGGGCTCACCAATGCCCCAACTACCTTTCAATCATGCATGAACCACACCTTTCGCAAGCAACTCAGAAAATTCCTCCTAATCTTCTTTGATGACATTCTTATATACAATAAAACATGGGAAGAGCACCTCCAACATATTGACGAGACCCTCAAGATTTTAGAGCAAGAATCCTTGTACGCCAAAGCATCAAAATGTGAATTTGGCATGGAGGAGATACTTTACTTGGGCCACAAAATCAACGCCCAAGGGCTGAGTGTGGATGACGAAAAAATAGCATCCATCAAGGAGTGGCCTAAACCCAAAACTCTTACATAGCTGAGGGGCTTTGTAGGACTGTGCAGTTATTATAGGCGCTTTGTGAAGGGATTTTCAAAGATTGCAGCCCCACTCACAAACTTAAACCAAGAAGGGGGCCTTTGCATGGAACGAAACAGCCCAACAAGCCTTTGAAAAATTAAAGGAATCCATGAGCTCATGCCCAGTGTTGGCCATCCTCGACTTTACCTTATCCTTTGAACTACAATGCGATGCATCCAGAGAGGGGATTGGTGCAGTTTTGATGCAAAATAAGCATCCTATAGCTTTTGAAAGACGGAAACTTACCCAAGCAGAAAGACACTACCCTATTTATGACAAAGATATGTTAGCTATAATGCATGCCTTGGAAAAATTCCACCAATACTTGGTCTGCACAAAGTTCCATGTGAAAACCGATCATAATAGCTTAAGATACTACATGCATCAGAAGGACTTGAATGACCGTCAACAAAAATGGGTTAGCCGAATACAAGCATATGACTTTGACATCGAGTACATGAAGGGGGCCAACAATGTGGTAGCAGATGCCCTATCTAGACAACCTTGCTTGAAAACTATAACCAGTATATCTGCATATTGGAAACATGACATCATTTTAGAGTATGCCAAAGATCCCCAAGCCAATGAAATCTTGGAAGGACATCCCCACAATGAAGAATACATGGTGATAGAGGAACTCATCTTATATAAGGGTAGAATCTTTCTAGTGCCTAATTCCAAGGTAAAAGAGAAGGTTTTTAAAGAATAACATGATAACCCACTAGCCGGGCACCAAGGGTACTACAAAACATACAAACAAGTGAGGGAAAAGTATTCATGGAAAGGGCTCAAGAAAGATGTGTTAAAATATGTGTAGGAGTGTATGACTTGCCAAAGGAATAAAACCGAACAAAGCCATCCAGCCGGACTCCTGCAACCCTTACCCATTCCCAATCAAAAGTGGGAAAGTATCTCTATGGACTTTATTACTGGATTACCCAACACTCAAGGAAAAGATTAAATATACGTGGTGGTCGATAGTCTCACTAAATATGCCCACTTCTTTGCCATATCCACGGAGTATAAGGCACCCCAAGTAGCATAACTATTCTTCAAAAAGATCTTTAGGCTCCATGGCATCCCAAGAAATATTGTCAGTGATCGGGACAGCCAATTCATGAGCCAATTCTGGCAAGAACTTATTCGATTGCCAAGGACTAATCTTACACCAAGCACTACTTATCATCCTCAGACGGATGGTCAGACTGAAATTGTCAATAAATGGATAGAAGGCTACTTAAGGAACTATGTCACTGGTCAACAGAGTGCATGGGTCAAGTGGTTGCATTTGGGAGAATATTGTTACAATACAACACACCACATGTCCATCCAAATGAGCCCCTTCAAAGCATTGTATGGTGTTGTACCCCAAAATTAAAATTTTTGTTACACTTAGACATTTTGAAGAAATGAGTAAAAGTCTTGTCAAATCAGTCAAAAAGGTCAAAATTTGGGTGTGCATGTATTGCATGAGGGTTCAAAACACAAAATTTTCAATTTCTGACGATCTGGGTCTGCTAAGAGCAGCTTAACCTACGAAACCCAGATCTCAGTTTTTCATCCCTAAAATTTAGGAAAACTGCTATTTTTAGAAATTTTCTCGAAATTGTAATGTTTTCTGGGTTTTTCTGGGTTTCTTTCGAAACGGATACTGGCAAAATTTTCTAAAAATAGAAAATTTCTAAAAATAGAAAGTTGGTCCAACAGGGTCCGAACTGATTCTGATTGGTTCAAAATACGTCCATATCAGGCTGGTGCAGTCAGAATCTCAAAATAATCAGTTTTTCCCTACTGGGTCTAATCTGTTTTTTTAGAAGCGTATCTAGAGCTCCGAGGTCATCAATGGAGGTCATTCGGCTGCCAAGCGTCAAAATCAACACTCAGGCGTTCAACAGAAGATGAAATGATGAACTTGCACGGAGAACGAAGATGAAGTTGAAAAATGATAAAATTTTCTAACACTCGTGACTTTGGGCGCCCCTGTTGAAGAAAGGCGCCCATCTTTTTAGGGCACCAAATGTCAGAATTAGGGTTTGTGCCTCCAGTCAATGTTGCTCAGTTCTCTGTCAACTTCGCAACGAATTCAACGGCGTAGTCATCAGGCGATCCAGTCATCCGGAATTCAAAGCTGAATAGGGAAGTTCCAAATAGATGTCAGAACGAGAATTTAAAAAAGATCAAAAATTGACTAAGTGTTGAGATTTTGGGCGCCCCTGGTCAAGAAGGGCGCCCAGCTTTTTGAAGGCCCTGATTCAGCTGTTAGGGTTTGAGAATATGCTTGTTCTTTTCAGAGCTCAGCCAGCTTCGACGTGCCTGTCTCCGTCAGATCATCCGACTGCTCAATCTTCAGCAAATTCATATCAAAGATGAACATACAGAACGAAGTCTTCAAACTCTGAAATTTGAAAATCAGTAAAATGGCTAAGTCTGGAGGAAGTGGGCGCCCCTGGTGAAGAAGGGCGCCCAAGTTTTTAGGGGTCCCAACAGATAAATTTGCAGACGAGTGTCTAACGAGATCTCTTCACAATTGATCCAGCTTTACAACGAGATACTCAACACGACAAACGGAGCTCGCAGTCATCAGATTCAAAGAGCTAAACAGAGGGTCCGATGAGAGTTGAAAAGAGAAATCCGAAAGCAAAGGTAAAAAAAAATAAACTAAGTGTTGGTAAACTGGGCGCCCCCAGTCAAGATAGGCGCCCAACCTTTTGAGGGGTAAAATATCACTTTTTGGCAAAATCTCTTCCAGAAGTCCCCTCTTCGTTCTTCGTCCGCTTCGCGACGAGTCCGAACATTCATCAATCTGACGCCCGGAGCTCAAGATTCAACAAGGTCGCCCGAAGAAGTGAAAGACATGAATAAATTGAAGATTTTTCTAAGTCTGGTGAAAGTGGGCGCCCCCTTTGAAGAAAGGCGCCCAAACTTTAAAGCCTCCAAATGACGGAATTCGCAAAAGTAACGTCCAAGAAGGCCTCACCAAAATTAGTCTGGCTATCCAACGAAACATTCAGACAGTCAGTCGGATCAGCGTAGCTCCCGGAATCGAAGACTCATCAGAAAATCAAACGGAGAAGGAAGAACTTGGAAATCAGAAAAATGGCTAACACTGAAGAAGTTGAGCGCCCCTAGAAGGAAAAGCCTCCCGTGAATTCGGAGGTCGAAATCAAGTTTTTAGCAGGAGGTGCCTCCAGAACATCCTTCTCAGTTTCAGTCAAGCTCCGTCGTGAACCACTCAGCTCGCCTATCGGGTTGGTCTGTCAACGAGAAATCAGTGGCGAAGTAGCATGTAAAAATGGAGAAAAGTTGAAAAAGTCAAATTTTTGACTAACACTGGTGAAAATAAGCGCCCCTCTTGGAGAAAGGCGCCCAAAGTTTCATGCCTTAGAAAATTTTCATAGATTTTCGAAATTTTCAAGATTGCAAGAGAAGAAAGAGGCGTCCAAGTTCAATGAAGCTGAGATTTAGGGTTTTGGAGATAAAAGCAAAAGAAAGCAAAGCAAAAACAAAACCCTAAGTCTATTTAACATCTTTCTTTTATGTTATTTTCATTATTTTTGCAGGTAGCCTTCAAGGGAGAAAGTTGGAGCAGCAAGTTTGAAGAAATTTTTCAAGATTCAAGAACGTAGCTTGCTGGTTTTTCATCATATTTTTCAGACCAGCAACATAAACCCTTGCTTTTTCAAGCTTTTTCATCCAGAAGATCAAACTTTTCAAGAAGAAGACCAAGGCATTCCATTTTTCAATCATCTGGGTCTTTTTGCCTCAATCTTCTGAAGAATTTTTCAAGAACTTCATCAAGTTGCAGCAGTTGCTTTTATTTTTGCATGTCAGGGAAAACCTCGCTTTCAAATTTCAACCATCTGGGTCCTTTCCAATCAGTCTTCAAGAAAACCCATATCACAGCTTTTTTCAAGAAAATTTCAAAACCTAGGGTTGGCTGCTTTTTCGATCAAACGTCAGTGTTTTTCATATCTGATCAACTGGGTCCATTTCTAATTGTATTAAGAACAAAACCCAGGTGCCAGCTTTTTCGGTAAAAAATTGAAGAAATTAGGGTTTGTTGCTTTTTCAGTCAAAATTCAAGATTTTCAAAAACGGACGATCTGGGTTGTCTTGCAACGAAATTCTGAGCAAAACCCATATCTCAGAAAAATTTCCAAAAATTTGTCCGTTTGAAGGCTAAAAAACCAGCGTTCTAAAAATAGAAAGTTGCTCAAGACTTGTCTGAACATAGGCGAGTTTACAGTCATTCTTCAAGGTTTTCAATATGGAATACACTCCCCTCGAGTTTAAGACCAAATCAGCACTATGTTAAAACTTCATCATCTCAGCTGGAGAACGAGAGAAGGTGTGATATGAGAAAGAGGAAAGGTATCAGAAAAGAGTTGTGCAATACTCTTCTGTTGGGAATCAAGCGAAGTGTTAGAAGCATAAAGTTGCAGAGCCGCCAAGTTATCAAATTTGTGAGTCATCTTTTGGGGCAGCGATGTTTTTCAAGAATAAAACTCATAAAGCAACTGAAGAAGTGAAAGATCCTCTAGGTTTGATCACAAAAGGCGAGGAGATCTTGGAGAATCAGAATATTGCCTTTGAAGGCATAGATGCACCGAACCGGGACACAATCTCTAACTTCCTAGCAGATGTGATCGAGCTTTAAAGCAGCTTTCTTCTAGAAGCTTTCTTTCCCGCTTTCTTTCTATTCTTGGAATATTTCTTATCCATTCTTTGAGGATAGAAAGAAGATAAGATGTAATAGTTGGCGTTTCCCGCTTTTTCTGCTTTCTAGGGTTTTAGATGTTATCTTCTTTCTAGATTTAGTAATAAAGCTTGCTTGCTGAGCAAGCCCTAGATTGTGAAAGCAAGGAGATTTTAGGGTTCCCTACTCCTCTGCTTGTCTATAAATAAGAGCCTTTGCTCATTTAGTTTCTTTAACGGTTATTGTGTTAGCAAATTGCGAGCCTGTATTGCAGCAAGTTGTTATTCAGTTTCAGTTCAATTGTGTTGTGATAAGCAAATTGTTGAGCCTCTTTAGCCAACAAGGAGTTAGTGTGATTGCTGTTTCTATTGTGTAAGAGCAAGATTGCAAGCCTCTTTAGCTGCAATTTCTTGTTCCAGGCATGTTAGAAGTGAGCTTTGTTCCAGAAGTTTGAGTAATAAAATCATGAGCCTCCTTTGCCTTGATATAAAATCTCTGATTTCCGTTATTGGTGTTTTGCTTTTATGATCTCGATTTCAGCTTATATTGAAGTGTGTAGATGTTTGTTGGAAAAGAGTTTATTGAAGCACTTTGTCAGAGAATCATCCTTGTCCATTTCTAATTTCTCTTGCTCTGCGTATTACTTGAGAAGTTAGAAACGTCTCTAGCTTAAGTTAGTCGTAGTTGAAATTCTTAAACTTAGAAAATCTCAGCTGCGGCGTTTGTGTTTTATAAACCTTGTGCTCTAAGCTGATAAAAAAGATAGGCAACTTAGTTTTAGTTTACTTTCTTGAACACCATCAGCAAGAGGGAGCTTCCCCTCCTAATTTGAAGAGCAGTTTATCTGTGCATAGCTGTCCGTTTCAATACGCATTCCAGAGGTGCGAATTTAAACGCCAACATATGGATATGAACCCACCACTTTTGGGAGCTTGATTACACAAGAAAGCCAAGTGCCCCGAGCTAAGGACTTTGTGCAAGAGAGCATGGACATCCTAAACACCTTGAAGGACAATTTACACCAAGCCCAGAACCAGCAAAACATGTACGCAGATAGGAACCGCATTGAAAGAACTTTTGAAGTTGGGGATCTAGTGTTTCTCTGATTACAACCATATTAGCAATCATCCCTCAAGTCTAATGGGACAGAGAAACTGAGACCTCAATTTTACGGGCCTTACAAGATTACACAAAGGATTGGAGAAGTGGCCTAAGAACTAGAGCTTCCCAAGGACAATTGCATCCATAATGTCTTCCATGTATCCAGATTAAAGTGTAATGTCCCCTTCTAGCTAGACATCAGAAATCAGTGGGATTAGCCTATCAGTCGACCCTCGTAGGCTAATAGGATTGGATAGAGGGTCTTTTGTGGCAGAAACTTGGTCATTTGATGGTTTTATTCTTCTCCAGAGATCAGGGAGGTTCAGGTTTAGCCTTTGCAGAGGATTTAGGGCTCAATTTCTCATAACTACTATTTATAGTAAGTCATTCAACCAGGGTTACTATTTATAGCAGGGCACCTGATTGAGATATATTGGCAATGTCGATTCCAGTATTCAGTTGGTTTGGTGAAATAAGGATTTTTTCCTTAGTTATAACGTTTAATTATTATTAAAGGTGACTTTAATAGTAATTAATATTTTAATATTATATTATGTTGTACCCAAAACCAAAATTTTTGCTTCACTAAGGCATTTTGCTTAATTGAGTCTTAATCTTGTTAAAGTGTTGTTAGAAGGTCGTTTTTGGGGTTTTTAAATATGGAGTTGGTGTCAGTGTCATGTCAGTTTGTCACTGAAAAGATTTAAGAAAAGTGAAAATCTGAACGGAAATCACCAAAATTTTCTATCTCTGGAGACGGGAGCACATTCTTAAATGGGCGCCCTATCTTTTAGAGGTCCAGATCCTGTTTTTAGGGTTTTTCACCCCCAGCAGACATTCGTCCGGCATCACGTCAGCTTCGCAGTGAGCTATCAAGTCTGTCAAACGGACCTGTTTCGAGCAAGTTGTGGTGAATACAGCACAAAACAAGGCAAAGGCAAGAATTGGCTAACACTGGTAAAAAGCGCAGCTTTTGGGAATGGCGCCCATCTTTTTGAGGTGCCAAATGAAGGTTTTTGGCTAAATGCCACCAAGATGTTTATCTCACTTTTGTTCGAGCTTCGCGACGCATCCGTTAGCGGGTGAATCTGAGTTGCTGAAGTGCCTGAACTTGAGGTCAAACGTAGGGTCAAATCTTAGTCAGAACGTCAGAAGAAAAAGCAAAAGAGCACATTTTAGGAAAGGCGCCTAAGCTTTTCAAGTCTTTAATGCTTTCTTTCTGATGATTTCAGATATTCAATGTGTCCGTGTTACGCTCAGCTTTCCGTTGCCTATCTCCGTCAGTTCGTGAGATGCCTCAGCAGCTTGCAGTCGAGGTTTTTGTGATATTCTAGCCAGTTCCTGAAATGGCTAAGTCTGGGATGAAAAGAGCAACTTTTGAAAAAGGCGCCCTAGTTTTTCACCCCTCAGATGTTGTTTTCTTGGGAAATGTGCCTTTGCAGCTGTCGTGCAGAATAGGGTTAGCTTCGCAGTGAACCTGAGATCTAGTCTTGAAAGTTGATAAAATGAAAGTTATGAAGGAATTATTTTTCCCTTCGTACGAAATGCATAAGTCAAAATTTGACTAAGTCTGAGAAAAAGCGCAGCTTTTGCAAAAGGCGCTTGGATTTTTGAGCCTTCAGATGACAGTTTTATGACGTGCAGTCTCAAGATATCTTTTGATCAGTTTTTACTAAGCTTTGCAATGCACCTGTCAGCCAGCTAATCGGAGAAGTCAGTCAACCGGTGTCAGAAGATGAACAGAGGTCCCGACAGAGGTTTTAGCCTAAATTTTCATGAAATTTGGCTAAGTCTGGAATTCGCTTGAGAGTTCAAAGTTGAATTTTCGAAAGTGAGTTGAATGGACGCCTTAACTGGAGTTCTGACTGCAATTAGACTAAATGATTTCTGGGTTGTCATCTTCAGTTCATATGTTGGCATGTGGAGTGATCTTTCAGTTTGCATGTCGAGTTAACTAGTTCTCATGTTCAGTTAACTATCTTGCATGTCGAGTTAACTTGATTGCATGTTCACTTAACTGAAGATTATCACTGAAGGTCAACTAAAGTCCACATGCATGGCGAATTTGGTTACAGTTGTGAAGTTTTTAGTGAAGATGGCGCTTCATTAAATGTCAACTGGAGTTCAAGTGGGACGAATTGAATGATGAAGCATATTTTTGTGAAGTAAGGTGCATTTGAGTGTTAACTTCAGTTCTCAAAAGGGTCGCCATGCTTAGATATTTTTGGTGAAGCATGAATTGGTGAAGATACGCACTTTTCAAGGAATGGCGACTTTAGTTCCAAACGGGTTGCTATATTTAGATTTTATTAATTAAAGCATGTGAAGTTGGCGCATTCTTGAAGGCCAACTGAAGTATGAAAAGGGTCACTATTTTTAGAACATATTTATTGCATGAAGATGGCGAATTCCTCATCTCATTCTTGATTGCTAACTAAAGTTATCAAAAGGGTCGCCTTAGGTTAAATTTGGTGAATCCAAAGCAAGTGTGAAGGATGGCGAACTCAATGAAGATGATTAACTGAAGTCAAACTCGTATAGAGTGGTTAACTGAAGTGTTGAAGGGCAAACCCTAATGCATGGCCATTTATTTAGCTTGTTTGAGTTTTAGTTAACTAAAATGGGGTCCAATTAGAAGCCAAGCGCACTTTTCAAGCATTCTTTGCTTAGTGCGAATTTTCTATGATGAAAATCTATATATTTCAAGCATGGCGTCCATTATTTCATCATCTTTTGCTCTGAAGCTCATATTCTTCTTGAGCGACCAGCAAGCTGAAGGTGATTCAGGTGTCCGAATTCAGTGTTCTTCGAGGCAACGAGTTCAGATTGTTCAGAGGAAGAAGATTCTAGACTTTATTTTCTCTTTGCATGCAGGTTTTATCAAGTTACAAAGAAGAGGTTGGCAGATTTTTCAGAAGCAGACAAGCAAAACTTTCTATCTTCTGTCTTATTTCTTCTATTTCTCATCTTAGGTACTTTCTTCGCATGTCAAAGAAATTCAACACATATTCAGAATCTGATCATCTGGGTTCTCATATTTTAGTATTTGCAACAAGACCCACGTCTTAGATTTTTTCGAGAAAATCGCCCCTTGCCTTCGTTCTGAAGCTCTGTGCCTTTTTCCGAGAATCTCTTTGCATGTGGGCTTAAATCACATTTTTTCAAGAATCTAGCTATCTGGGTTTGTTCAGAATTCAGTTGTGCACAAAACCCATGTTCCAGAAAAACTTCGAAAATTTCTTCTGTCAGAGGCTATTTTTAGCTTTGTCCAGAGGTTTTCAGAAAGTGCTCCAAGTATATTCGACTTTACAGTCAAAAGTCATCATTTTCAAAATGCAGTTCAATCTCATTGATTACAAGGTGAAATCAGCTCTTACACATAATTTCATCAAAACGTCAGATACAGACCTAAATCATGTTTATCCAGTGGTCAATCTGAGCAATTTGGAAGGTGTTAGCAGCAATTCAATGAGGAATCTTGAGCGTTCTGGGTTGCTAGCAGCAGCATCCATTCCTGTTTCTATCTTCGATCTTGAGTTCGTACTTGCTTGCATTAAGCATTATGACTCGTCTTCACGACAAATCAGATCGGTTGATGGAAGAGTTGTTTGCAGTTTTAAACCGAAGGACATAGAGAAATGTTTTGCTATTCCTCCTCATTCAGATAACTTTACTGTAGTTCTTGAAGCTTGCGAGAAGATATGGAATGCTGATCAACAACGTTCACAGAGAAAAGTTGCTCAAAAATGGTTGACAGTGCAGAAAACTAACTTGCCTAAGAAGGTTGGTCGTGGAGAATTCAAAGAGGAAGTTGCTGTTTTGATAACTTTACTCAACCGAGTTACTGGTCAATCAGATGCTAGTACTTTTCGTCCATGGATGTTTTACCTGATTACCAAAGTTCTTGATGGTACAGAGCGTTTTGATTGGGCTATGCTGATTAGTGATTGCTTACATCAGCAAATTACTAACTTTCTCAAGTATCATGAGTTTCATATGATATCCTACTTGGTTTACTTGGTTGCTTTTCAAGGTAGCTACAGGTTTCTTAAAACCAATGGCACTCTCGGTGTTCAGCGTGTTCATGAATATTATCCTCAGTTGGAGTTTTCTCAATCCGAGCAAAACTTCCTAGCAGTGAATGATCACTTTTCCATGAGAACCGTGAGAGATCTTGATGATGAAATGCACATTCGTATTTCTGCCGAAGCCAAATCAGCAATGGAGACTTAGGCGGATTGGTTTATCCAGTTCCCTACTTTCACATACATCCGAGTTTATGGTTATGTTGGAGAACCCCTGATGTTACCGAGATATCCTTCAGATAAGCTCATTTTCATGGAGTTCCTCAAACAGATGCAGCACGTTCATTTCTTTCTTCGTAGTCGTCATAAGACTGCAGCTAATTTTCCATTCACATTGGGAATTTACACATGTGATGCAGCAACAGATGCCAGGTATATGTCTACTGAGATAGAAAGGTTCAAACTCAAGCCATACACTGAGAGGCGTTCCTATGATCCTCTCGGTCATTATGCAAATCGTTTAGAGCGAGGGATTGCACATGCCCCAGCACTTGAAGACTTCTGGGCTAATTGTGAAGATGAATTCGAGGTCCGTCGTCGTCACTACTGTAGACTCACTATCGGTCAACTCTCTGATTATCTATCAGAAGATGTTGATGGTCTATCCGATGATGATGGAGAAGTCCTTCTCAATTCCTATATTAAAGATCAAGTTGCTCAGCAGCCACTTCGCTCACCTGATTGGTACGCCAAGGAGAATATTTCTATCGAGGAGGTTTCCAGATCAGTTATCAAGACTAGTAAGTTGTTCTTGGAGAGCAAACGTACACGGAAGTCAGTTCCTGTGGCAGAGCCGCCAAAGGATTTCTCTTCGTTGCCTTCTACTTCTAGAGCGAGACCCAGAGTCAAGGCCATTATAATACCTCCTGAAGGGGTTAGACTCAGTGGAAACACAGGGAAGAGAGCTACTGGTAAGAGGAAGCAGAAACAAGTTGAGAATGTTCTTGAGGTTCCAGTAGAGATAGTTATTCAAGCCGAACCTCATGTTTCTCCTCCTAGTTCACCTCATGAACAACCTATTGACATAGATTCTGAGCCTGAGACACCAATTCAGGCTGGATCGGAGACACCTGAACCACCACAGGTTGATACATCAGGGACAGTCTCTCCGCGAATTGAGAATATTGTTCAGTCTTGTTGGCTCGAGAAGTCTTTAGGGAGACAGAGGCGTGAACCTTCATACAACCTTGATTTATCTGAGTTCGGTGAACCTTATCAGAGAAGGTCAAACAAGAAGATAAAGAAACAGGTGCACATTGAGAAGACTCCTGAATCCGAGATTGTTATTGAAGTTGCAGTTCCTCCAGAGGGTAAAAGCTTAGATGAAGTCGAGGTTGGTGACTTTACATTTACTAAGGCTAATCTTGGCAGGACTACACGAGAGACAGATGTAACTCTTCTTAAGATTGTTACCAATAATCTTGAAGAGCGTATCACCAAAGATGGAGAAGATAAGGCATTACTTAAAGCTGAAATTGGTCAACTTCGTCGATACATTTCTGATCTTGTTCATGGGAATTCGAGTAGAGCACCTGTTCTTCCTCAGCATACACCTGCAGAACAACAAAAATTGGATCAGTTGGTTAGTCATGGCAGACTTTTAGACAACTGGATTGATAATTTAGTTGCTGCTGGTAAAACTCTTCTTGCAGATCTGTATCAGTTGAGAAGTGATGCGCATAAACTCCGTCAGGGTGTTCAGTCGCTTGAGATTGCAGTTGCAGAGAACTTGGCAAAGGATCGTGTTCTGGTATCTCAGTTATCAGTTGCATATGATGCCTTGGAGATTGTTGAGGACCAAGACAAAGTTTTTATTTGGAGAGAGCAGCACCTTCTCAGAACAGAAATATGTGAGAAGATCTCTACTAAATTGTTTTCACTCAAGGATGATGTGGTTGGAGTACTTGCACTGGTCAGTGGCTTCGTTGTTCAGATTCCGTGTCATTATCTTCTGGAAGATGGCACGTATGTTGAGTTGGATAAAGTTCAAGCAGAGTTCGAGAAGCTGATTCGTGACAGCCTTGAAGGTGAACCTATGGCGCCTAGGTTAGAGAATATTTCAGTAATTGCAGCCAGTTTCAGAAAGGCGACTGAGGAATGTAAAGATGGCATGCACACAATTACAGAGAGTGGCAGAGAACTAAAGAAACAGACTGTTGTTTTGAGCAGCGTTAAAGTGCCAGATGACAGAGAGATCGATGAGTTCTTGGTCGAAGTGTTAGACCGAGTTGACATGGAGTGATCTGCCAGTTGGAACCTGCAGTTAATTTCGAGGGTTGAGTCATGAGTAGCAGTTAACTCGACTTTCAGTCTTGAGTTTACTTGCTGACTTAACACATGCTTATCTCATCCTTGGAATTATCAACACAGGAGTTAGGGTTAGGGTTTCCAGTTAACTGAAGGTAGTGTCCAGTTAACTTTGCTTTAAATAAGGGCGTGCATGCTTGCACATGGTCCATTTTAGGTTATTTGTACCGGTTAATGATGGTAGCTTTCCAGTTAACTGTATAGTTTACTTCATTAGGGTTTGGCGCATAACTTGCATGCATTGCAAGAACTGTAGTGAACTCAAGGTGATTTTAGGGTTACCTACACCTTGATGTATATAAATAAGAGCTTTTGCTCATTTGTAATTAACTTTTGCTTGAGAGAGAAATATATGCTGCGCCTACCTTGCCCTCAATATTGCTCTTTTGGTATTTGTTCATGCGTCTTTGCTATTACAGTTAATTGTTATGCCACATAGGGTTTCATGCAATTGTGATAGTGGATTCTTTCCATAGTTTAGATAAATTGTCTTGTGAATCTTTTGTCATTATTGATCAAGCGTTATGCCACATAGGGTTTCGTGAGATTGTGATGATAAATCTGTTTTGAGAAGTCTTTACTGTTATGATCAAGTGTTATGCCACATAGGGTTTCATAAGATTATCATGGTAAATTCTTAAATCTGTTTTGTGCCAATAAAATTGTTCAGATTGAGATAATAGTTGCGCCACCTTGCCTTCAAGTAGAGAATCTAAACACGTTTATCGCCTGATAGTCATAACCTTGCTCCGTTTTCTCATGCTCTGTTTTCTTGAGGGAACTGGATAGAATTTAAGTTATTAAGTTTAGTTGTAGTTAGTGAATCTGCGAAACCAGAGAAAACTCAGCTGCAACGTATTAGTTTTCAATAAAGCCTTGTACCTCTACAGCTGAAACAAAAAGACAGGAATTAGTTTAGTTTATTTCCCTTTGCAGGTATTTTTGTAAAGCACAACGAGGGAGCTTCCCCTCCTAATTTGAAGAGCACTCATTGCGTAGTGTACATAGGCTGTTCGTAGCAACTCTTACTCCAGAGGTGTTAGTTGTTACGCCAACATATTATAACGTTATATTTGCACTTTATGACTTCAGGGTCCATTCATTATTAAAAAGAGGGCCATTTTAATTAATTATTTGAGCGCCAATTTCAAGGATATATTTTAATGTTCCAAAGTGCAAATATTATATTATTTTAAATAATCAAAAAGGCAAAGGAGGGAATCGAACTTTTTGAAGGAGTATATAAGACTGCCAAGAGAGGTTGACTTCATTCATTGTGCATTTGATAAACTTCATTTCTTGATCTCTTTAGCGTTGGGAGGATGAGATCTAGGGTTTCTTCATATCCAGAGCTTTTCGACATCGGAGCGCGTAGCTTCTTCTTTGTATCAGCATTCTGAGGTTGTGAGATTATCAGTTGAAGATTGCTTTACTGTTGGCTTCACCCAGGAGTCAAGTTTGTGTAGATTGGAGAAATATTTTAGGGGTTTTCAGGCAGATCCTTCATTACTAAGGACGAATATAATAAGGCTGCCTTTACTTATTGTTGAACACACCTTTCAAGGCCATACTTTTTGTTGCAGCAAGCCATACTAGTACTTAAGGCTGGCGTCTTTCTCCTTGACCTAGGCGCTTTGATTTTTTAGTCTAATTTCATATCTCCAAGGGCGGCTACATCTAGAATGGAGTTGGGTTGAGTTTTTAAGGTGGAGAACTAAGTTTATGCAGCAGGTCAAGCTTTCACTAGTCATATTGTTGCTGCTAGCAACCTAGACTTTTGATGTATAAATCTTTCTTCATTACCAGGTATGCTTATAATTGTAAAAGCCTTTCGGAAATAGTTGAATAAAGATATCTATGTGTTGTTGTTGTTTCCTTTCAGTATTTTGTATACTTGTAGTTTTTCTTGTTGTTTGGCATTATATTTGAAAAATACAAAAAAAATCATAAAACCCAAAACATTCAAAAAACACACTTTCAGCAGTCAGCACTTAGAGGTACAGACTATTCAATTTGGGAGAACTTAGGGTTCTTACAGTGGTATCAGAGCGGTTTCCTGCCAGCCTTAGGGTTTGTATCCAGCTCCGTTGATGCAACAAAGTGATAAGTACAAAAGATATATTGCAAGGGAAGATAGAAAGCAAAAACAGAGGGCACAACCTTATCCTGAACAGGACACCTTATTAGTTGCAATAGCAGCAAGACAGCGTGGTACTGAGGTTGGTTCAGCCAGCACAATGGGTGATAGAGGTGGTGGTAGCCCACCTAGAAATGAAACTAGAAATGGGGCAAATAATGAAGAAAGGGAAGCAAGAGAAATTATGAGAAACATGACAACAGGGCAGCAGCAGGTTGCGGATGTTTTGAGAGAACTCACAGCAGTGTTACATCAAATGAACCCTCTTAGAAGACAGAATCAGGAACCGAGAGATAATGGTAGTGTTGTTGGGAATCCCAAGGCACAACGAACACCTACTCGTACCATAGACAAGCCTACACGTCCTACCTTTTTGAGGAATGAACTGGAAGAGGGAAATGCTGAAAAAGAGGGAGAGGAAATATTTACAAACAACCTCATGGCAGCTAATGATGAATGGGAGTTGTTAACACCATAGGCTACGGAGCGCATGAGCTTTGAGAGATTTGTAAGTCAGAGGAGAGAGCACTACAAATCAAGGCAAGATCGGAAACCAAGAAACCAAAACAGAGACCTGAAACATGCCACCAGCAAACTCACATTGCCTACATTTGATGGTAGTGGTAAGAGCACAGCACAGGCTTGGGTTCACAAATTAGATACCTTCTTGACTCTTCGACCAATGGTGGAGGAGGATGCGATTAAATATGCAACTTTGCATTTGGAGGGGGTAGCTCACGATTGGTGGTACCATGGGATGGTCGCGTTACAACATAACCACATCACCTCTTACCAGGAGTTTGTTGACAAGGTAATTGAGCGCTTCAATAAGAAAGATCCAGAAACATATTTCAAAGACCTGGCTCAGCTCAAGCAGGTTGGGAGTTTAGAAGTTTACATTGGTGATCTTCAGAAGCTATCGGTTATGGTTCCCAACATATCTGAAAGAAGATTAGTAATGTTGTTTATTGAGGACTTATTGGAACCATTGAGAGGATGGATAAAGGCCTTTGATCCACCAACACTTCAAGAGGCAATGAAAAAGGCTAGAAACATGGAACTTGCAGCCCCACAAAGCAAGTTCTCATCTAAGGGATCCTCTTCGTACAGGGACAGCAAGTCATTCTCTAAGAAGAAGGAAAAATCAGATTCAAAGGGGAAATCAGCAACACCCCTAGACCAAGAAACACTCAATCATTTGCGCAAGAAAAAGTTGTGTTTCTACTGTAAAGGGCCCTATGATGCAAACCATGACTATCCTTTGAGGCCTAAGGGCAAGGCTAACCAAATAATGTGGGCGCTCTATGAGGATTTTGAGTCTGAAAAATCAGACCAGCAATCTGATCCGGAAGATTCAGGGGCAGAAAAAGTTGAACATGAGGCAAAAAAGTCTGAGCATGAATCTGAAGATGAAAAGGAAGTGAAGCTACAAGAAGCAGGTATCACTAGCATACAATGGGAAGGCTCCTTCAGGATGCGTGGGGTCTTAGCAGGTCAAAAGATCATTACCTTGCTTGATACTAGTGCCACACATAACTTTATTGATGCCAAATTGGTTGAGAGGCATGGGATTCAAACAGAGGACTTTGAAGGTATAAGAGTGAAGGTTGCAGATGGCTACACTCTTATGTGTGACAAGATGATTTCAGATCTCCCTATGCGCGTAAATAATTTTGAATTTAAGGAAAATTTCTATGTGGTGAATATGGGAGATACTGATATGGTTTTAGGGATGAAATGGCTAGGGGAGTTTACCCTTAACCTTCAAGATATGGAAATGAGGTTCAAGGTGGATGGGAAGACTCATGTGCTTAAAGCCATAAGGGATAGTAATTTCAGGATGATATCTTTCAAGAGAATGGAGAGACTCATACGTCACGACATGGTTGAGTGGGCAGCTGAGTGTATGTTGATGCCATCACACAAGGAGCAGCAAGAACCAGTTTATCCTCCGGAAATACAGGAGTTGAGGATTAAACATGCTAAGTGTTAGTGTTTTAATTCGCACCTTTGGAATGCGGATTAGAAACGGACAGCTATGTGCAGTAACCTGCTCTTCAAATTAGGAGGGGAAGCTCCCTCTTTGTTGATGTTGCTCAAAAGAAAGTA
Organism: Sequoia sempervirens; assembly: GCA_007258455.2. NCBI lineage: Eukaryota > Viridiplantae > Streptophyta > Pinopsida > Cupressales > Cupressaceae > Sequoia > Sequoia sempervirens. Next base: position 67,222 of record VDFB02284444.1, read on the forward strand.
AACCAAAACTAATTTTCCTATCTTTTTGTTTCACCTAAGAGCACAAGGTTATAAAACTCAAATGTCGTAGCTGAGATTTTTTGTTTTGGAATTTCAACTACGACTAAGCCTACTCTAATGACGTTTCTAACTTCTCAAGTAAACGCAGAGCAAGAGAGTTAGAAATGGACAAGGAAGGATCTCTTACAAAATACTTAGATAAACTCTTCTTCCAACATACATCTACTTACTTTCAATGAAAGCTGAAATAGAGATCATATAAGCATAACACAATAAACGGAAATCTGAGACTTTATATCAGGGCAGCAAAGCAGGCACAAGACTTTATTTCCTCAAATTTCAAGCACAAAAGATTACACTTCTGGGACAGCAGGATTGTAGCAAAATAGGCTTACAGTTTAGCCATCAAACCAGAATACATTGACACAAAACACATGCACTAAACAATACTTGCAGCTAAAGAGGCATGCAATTTTCTCTTACACAAAGTGGACTAACACTGAATAACAACTTGCTACATTACAGGCTTGCAATTTGCTGTCACAATAACCGTTAAGAAAATAATGAGCAAACGCTCTTATTTATAGACAAGAAGAGGAGTAGGGAACCCTAAAATCTCCTTGCTTTTACAACTAAGACTTGCTCATCAAGCAAGCTTTATTTCTAAAACTAAAGAAGATAAAGATCTAACCACCTAAGAAAGCATGAAAACAGGAAATGCCAACTATTACAAAAAAAATTTCTTTCTCTTCTTCAAAGAGTAGATAAGAATTGTTCCAAGAATAGAAAGAAAGCTTCTAGAAGAAAGTTGCTTTAAATCTCGATCACATCCACCAAAATGCTAGAAACTGTGTCCCTGTCAGGTGCATCAATACTATCAATAGCAAAGTTCGATTTTCTAGGATTTCTTCACCATCTGCAATCAATCTCAAAAAATCTTCAACCTCATTGGCCGCTTTCTCAAACCTTGTTGACATCATGGAAATGTGACTTGGCAGAGTCTTATGTTTTTCTTTCATCCACTTCAATGCAATCTTCTTGTTGTATTTTCTTTATGCATGTCCCATATTCTTCCACATTCTTCCTTAAAGATAGTCACACTTTCAGGCCAAGGTGGAATTGAGAAGCATTTTTCAATCGCATCTGGTTTCAGGCTGCAAACCACTCTTCCATCTACTAACTGAATCTCCCGAGTCGCCGGATTGTAATGCTTGATGCAAGCGATTACGAATTCCAGACTCTGTACTGAAACAGGAATGGATGCTACTATGAGAAGTCTAGAGTGACCAAGGTGCCTGACTGCAATGTTACTTGCATTTTCCAATGGCTGCAAATTGAACTCTGGTTTGACGTGGTGCAAGTCAGTCTCAGCTGTTTTGATGAAATCGTGATAGAGAGTTGATTTGGTCTTGTACTCGAGGGGAGTGTACTCCATACTAAAAACCTTGAAGAATGATTGTAAACTCGCCTATATTCAGACAAGTTTTGAGCAACTTTCTAAATTTAGCCTGCTGATTTTTCTTCTTCAAATGGACGAATTTTTCAAAAAAAATCTGAGATATGGGTTTTGTTCAGAATTTCGTTACAAGAAGACCCAGATCACCCATTTTTGAAAATTTTGAGTGTAGACTAAAAAAGCAACAAACCCTAATTTCTTCAAATTTTCTCAAAAAAAGTTGGCACCTGAGTTTTGTTCAGAAGAAAATTTGGAATGAACCCAATTGATCAGATGTTGAAAATATTGAAGGTTGATTGAAAAAGCAGCAAACCCTAGAATCTGAAATTTTCTTGAAAAAAAGTTGGGATTTGGGTTTTGTTCAGAAGAATATTTAGAAAGGACCCAGATGATCAAATTTGAAAACTCTGATGATTTCTCTGACATGCAAGGAAAAAGAAGCTGCTGCAACTTGAGAAATCTCTTTAAAAATTCTTCAGAATGATGAGATGAAAAGACCCAGATTGCTAAAAATTGAAAATCTTGACCTTCAAAAATTTGATGTTTTGGATGAAAAAGCAAGGTTTTATGTTGCTGGTCTGAAAATTGATGAACAACTTTTGAAAAATTAGCAAGTTGATGTCTTGAATCTTGAAAAGAAAAACTCTAAAGTTGCTGCCCCTCTTCAACTTGGACGCCACCTGCAAAGAATGATGAAAATTGAATGGCAAAGGCATCTTAAATAGATTTTAGGCTTGAGATAACTTTGCTTTCTTTTGCTTTTATCCATTCAAACCCTAAAATCTTCCTGTGCATTGAACTTGGACATTTTCTTTCATCTTGCAATTTTGAAATTTTGAAAATTTTGACTAAGGCATGGCAACTTGGGCGTCCTTCTTGGTTGGAGGCGCCAACTTTCTCCAGACTTAGTCACTTTTTTAAAGTTTCAACTTTTTCTCAATTTTGAACCCTGTTTGATCTTCGGTCTCCAACTTCCAGATTGATCCAATGGACAAGCTGAATGATTCATCACGAAGCCTAATTGATTCTGAGAAGGTCATCCTGGAGGCAGTTTTAGCTAAAAACTTCGCTTGATGCTTCAAAATCATGGGCACCCATCTCCTTCTGGGGCGCCCAACTTTCTCAGAGTTAAGCCATTTTTGTGGTTATCAAATTCTTGCTTGTTTTCTAATCTTCTGAAGAATTCTCGATTCTGGGAGCTAGACTGATCAAATCAGCTGGATGACTGTTCTGTTGGATAGCTTGGTTGAATCTGACGATCAGACGAGGTGATCTTGGAGACTTCAACTGCAAACACTGTCATCTGAGGCCTTAAAACCCTAGGCGCCTATCTTCTTCTGGGGCACCCATGTTCACCAAACTTAACCATTTTTTCACTTTTTTCAAGTTTCAAACTTATCTCCTCTCTTTCAGATGACCTTGCCATTTCAGATGATCTGGAGCTCTGATAGACTGACGGCTTGACTTGTCGAATAGCTTGAAGGATTTCGAGAGGGGTCTTCTAGGAGTTACATCTGCAGAAAAGTTGATTTGAGGCATCAAAAGCTTGGGCGCCCCTGGCTAGCTAGGGCGCCCAACTTTACCAAAGTTATAATATTTTCTATATTTTTCACCTTGCTTTTGACTTTTGATATTCTACCTAAATTTCTCCCTCTGTTTTGTCTTCAGTATTTAATGACTGCCAACTCCGATTGACGTGCTGATGGTTGCGTTGGCAAGTTGCTTCAACACTGATGAGATCATGTTGGAGGTGTCATTGGCAAATTCATTTGTTTGGACCTCCAAAAGCTTGGGCGCCCTTCTTCGCCAGGGGCGCCCATCTCCACCATACTTAGCCATTTTCGCCTAATTTTCAACCTTCAAAGTTGATCCTTCATTCTGTGTCTTTTGTTTGATCTGGATTTGCCGGAGATTGACAAGTCTGACGATCTGACGAAGACATCCATTGCGAAGCTGACTGAATCTTGAAGAGATTGAGCTCATCCGCAAACCCTAACTGCTGAGTTTGTCCTCTCAAAAGGCTAGGCGCCCCTGGGCACCTGGGGCGCCCAAAGTTCCCAGACTTAGAAATTTTTCTAAAGTTTTCATGGTTTGCCTTTAGTGTTTTAGTTGAAACCTCTCTATTTGACCTCGAAATCCGGATGACTAGTTGATCTGATGATTGCGCCACCGGACTCACTGCGGAGCTGGGAAGAATCTGAACAACATTGCCTGGGAGCATGAACCCTGATTCCACCATCTGATGCCCTAAAAAGTTGGGCGCCTATCTCCTTCTAGGGCGCCCATGGCTAGCAGACTTAACTGATTTTTCTACAGTTTTCACCTTCATCCTTCGTTATCCATGCATGTTCACCACCCCATCTTTTGTTCAGAGCTTGAACGTTGAATCTGACCTCTGGTAGCTGGCTAGCCTCCATTGATGACTTTGGAGCTCTTGAAATGCTTTCTGAAATTGAAAAAGCAGAATAGACCCACTAGGGCAAAACTAATCATTTTGTGATTCTGACTACACCAGCCTGATGAGGAAGTATTTTCGACCAATCAAAATCAGTTTGAACCCTGGCGGACCAACTTTCTATTTTCTGTTTCGAAAGAAACCTAGAAAACCCAGAAAAATTTACTATTTTTAGAAAGTTTCTAAAAATAGCAATTTTCCTAAAAAGTAGGGATGAAAAACTAAGATCTGGGTTTTGTAGATTAGGTCGCTCTGAGCAGACCTAGATCATCAGATTTTGGAAATTTCAAGTTTTTACCCCTCATGCAAGACATGCAAACCCCAATTTTGACCTTTTTTGACAAATTTAACAAGACTTTTACTCATTTCGTCAAAATGCCTAAGTGTAGCGAAAATTTTAATTTGGGGTACAACACTAAGGTGTTCAGTGATATTCCACCAGGCAAGCCTCCAGACAGAGGGATTGAGCACATAATAGAATTAGAGGAGGGGGCCAAACCTGTGATAATAACTCCTTACAAGCACCCCAAGCAGCTGAAAGATGAAATTGAAAAGACAATAAAGGAGCTGCTTGCTATGGGGCACATTAGACCTAGCAAATCCCCTTTTGCTTCATCAGTAGTTTTGGTGAAGAAAAAGGATGGTACCTTTCGGATGTGCATTGATTACAAGGTGTTGAATAAGAGGATTGTTGGAAATGTTGTCATTGATGTCAAATGTATGGGCAAGGTTGAGAAAAAGAAAGATTGAAGAAACAATGTTATAATATAATGAATTTAAGAAAAGCCAGATGTTACATACAATGATATTGATAAATGCAAAGAACAGTTTGAAAAAAAGGAGAGGTTGTAGAGCATCCAAAGCTACATAGACTTGAGCATTATGTAATGTCCCCGTTTTTAGCTCTTCACTTTTCAGTGATTGGTAGCCTATTCCCAGTGTGTTGTCGGCTAGTCAGTGGCAGAATTAGGGTTTCCGACTGTTTGATAGGTTCTCTTGAAGATTCAGGGTTTTGCTTGTTGGAGTTTGGGTGTTTGGATTCTGGATTCCTTCTGGGTTTTCAGAGGGCTTCGCAGTGGTATGTTTTTCTTGGCATTCTGAGCACCTTTAGGAATTTACTATTTTTAGTAAATTCTAATTTTAGCAGTGGTCCAGTCAACTTTCCTCTTCTGGCAATTCATTGGGTAATTCTCATTTTTGGCTTAAGGGGTTCATTTCGAAGATATAAGTTATTTTAAGTCAAAATGTTTTATTTTTAAAACACCCCTTGGCCTAGTGTTATAACTTAACAATTGTTTTAAAGAAGGGGACTTTGAGGGGTATTTTCTCATGAAGGAAATATTTTAATATTTCTAAAGTTTATAATTGCTCAAAGGGAAAATGGACACCTTTTTGAAGGAGATTATATTTTATTTAAAAAAGAGAAGTGATTAAAATTTCACAAGGAAAGTACGCCATTGGGAAGAAAGTGTTTGGGTCAAAGTTTAAACCTAAAAGTAGCTTGGGATTAGGGCGCACCTTCTAGAAAGCTCTTCAGAAGTTATAAATTGGAGCTCGGGGTCCTCATTTTGTTGATCTAATGAATTTGCAAAGTTATGCTGCCGGATTGGCTTTGGGATTGCTTCGAGGAATGTAAGCCTCCTAGCTTGGCTCCTCTTCTTGCTTGAAAGACAGCAACTAGTTGAGAGGTTTAGTTGTAGTTGGTTTCCTTTCATTGTAGTTGGTTCTTCTCACATTTTGTAGTTGAGTTATTGTATTTTCTGTCAATTTTAGAGTTGCTGGTTTTGTATGGCTGTAGGTTGTTTTTACTCACAACTCAAGAAACAGAAATAATATTGTTCTGGGTACTGTTCCAATCTATTTTCCTATGTAGGGCGACCATTTGTGCAAGTTTCCAGAATTTTATTTGAAGTCTATGAATTATCTAAAGTAAATCGCCCTTGCTTGCAGGCAATTTCACTTTGTAAGTGCTTTGGAAGCCGTGCAAAATAAATAGGGGTCTTTGTGAGAAGTTTTTGTGATCCATCTTCATTGTCATCATCATTAGAATGTTTTGCATTTGATTTCACGTCAATAGGGTTAGAAATGAGTGAGATATGATCATTTTTGTGTGGTGCTAGGTTGCTGTTTTACCTTTTTAAAGTGCAGATCTGTCTTAAACTGAATATTCAGTTTGGTATTTGAGTGAAGTAAAGGGTCTTGGCATTCTTGTTAAGCAAGGAGAATCCTCTTAATTGATGTACGCTGTATTGTTCTAATTCTATGCTCTTGGCAGGCGATTTCTCTTCATATTGTAAGCTGAACAGTAGTACTGTCAGCCGTTCTCTAATCTTGCTTATCATGTTTTGTAACGATTACTATACATTCTGAAGTGCTTTGTAATTCTTTATATCTCCGCCCTATGGTAGCTCCATTCCCACTCCGGGTTTGAAAGCACATTCTGGGTGTTGAGTTTACTTTCAGCATTCCCGCTTATTTTCCTTAATTGCATTGTAATTCTTAGCATCTCCGTCATATGGTAGCTCCCATTCCATCTCGGATTGGAAAGCACATTCTTGACGTCGAGTTACTTCAACTTATTAGTTGGTAGGGATCCTCTGACCATATGCTCGTCGTTCTCCGACGCATTCTTGGTTAGAGTTACCTTCAGTTGCATTTGTTTAAGGCACTGACGATCCTCTTGCCATATGACAGCCTCTCTCGTGTTGAGATTGAGTGCGCATTCTTGGCAACGAGTTATTTGTAATCTGCTGGTTTGAATTATCTAACCCTAACGGGTGCTCTCTGCATTGTTGTGTACTTGGCAAAAATTGAAAAAAATTGGCTCGGAATATTTCACATTACCACATAAGAAAATGTGAATGTTGAAGATTTGAAATAAGGCTTCTATTATGCCCAGTTAGCGATAAGAAGACAATAAGAATATATATGAGAAACCATATTTTTCAAGGGGAATCGCACCTAGCTAATGTCATCATGGAATGAAAGGGAAAAGGAGAACATCATTGCACATAATATATGTATTATCGGGTTCTTTGGGAGCTAGCGCAACATCCATAACATCGAAGTTAGAAAACTACTACCATTCAAGGAGTCGTCGATGTGGATTAAATCTTATCACCAAACGCGATTAAATATAGACGCCAAGCTTGTTTGCACTACCTATAAACATATTCAATTGGACCATCTTTGAAGACCAATGTAATATCGTACGGCAATCTCCTATGATTCTTTACAGACCGCGGCAATCTCCTGTTGAAGTCAGTGCTATTTGGAAATTTAGCGATCATAATTAGAAGAATGTACACAGTTTATGTGTGACTATCGGGTATCTCGTTCGAGTTTATCACTCTCTGAGTATCATCATTGCCACCAAGTTAACAAGGTAGATACGGGCCACTTCAAGTATTTCGGTGATTATCGGGTAACTGATATTAGGCATTTTGGGCCCTCTGCTGAAGACGTACTCACTCTAGAATATGAATAAACATCAAAATATTTAGGAGGATGAAATGTTTAATCTAACAAATCCGATTTGAGATTTGTCATGTCGTAATCAACGTTGTGGAGAATTAAACAGCCAAAAGATGTAAGAGCAGATACGAGCTACAGAAAGCTTCAAAACTTGAAAAGACGTGTCATTCAGAACATAATTTTTAATTGTGTTTAACTAAGGGTGTGATTTGGAATAAGAAAAGGTGCAAAACTGATGTAGATAAAATTTAAAAAGGCGTGACTCTAAGAGCTGGGCTTTTGAAAAGACACGTATTTCACAAGACATGTATTTCTGAAGGAATACATCTTTTGATTTGGAGCGATCCAGAAATTAACTTTGTTGAAGACAAAAAATAAAATCAAGTAAAGTGCCTAAAAACAGAGTAAATCAAGCAATTCATTTTAGTTATGAAGTGGCAAAAAGTACAGATGTGATCTTTCATAAAGAAGGATGTAACTCTTGTAAGACATACATATTTGATATCCTTGTCAAGGTTGAAAGTGCCTAGTGTGTGTGGAATAATTGCAATATCTTAAAGCACAAGTGCTGTGTGGAGTTGTGTGTTGTGTGAAAAAGCTATATCATAAAAACACAAGTTGGTGTGGATTGAAAAACAAAGGAGTACATAATAAATACACAGCAGATTAGAGGATTGAAAACAAGCAGATTTATGAAGCCTCTATGAGCATAATTTTGGAGACTTTATGAAGTTTTGAGCAGACTCATAAGGTATGAATAGAATTATAACCTATGCTCCATGGGGTTTCGGGGACGGGGAGTACCCGGTACGGCGGGATGAGTTTCCGGTACGGGGGTACTTTTGGGTCATTTTTTAGGGGACGGCTGACAAAAAAATAGGGAAATTTTTAAAAATATAGAGAAATTTCAAATGTTCATAGCATAACATTGATAAAGCATTCATTCTAGACATTGTATAAGCTTAATACATATCATTAGACTTGAATTGAGATTTCACATGAGAATTGACAAACAAATTAACAAAGTTCAAATGCTTTTCATTATAAATGTGCATACATATCATATAAAAGTCTGATAATTATAACCAAAATGCCCAAAGGCTCCAAGTCTCAACTATGAAATGACATGATAAACATAAAACTAAGAAAATATATCGCTGTCCATGGTCCCTAATCAGCAGAAGGTAGGTCTAAATCAGCATCGCCCTCGCCATCAGAGCTCGAGTCTAAGTCAGTGTCAGTGTCCATGTCAATAGAAGGATCTGCCTCAACCAATGGAACACCAACCAATCCCTCATGTGCATCCTCCTCCTCAATCTGCATAGCATCTTCGGGATTAACATCCCAACGTAAGGCTGGAGTCTGACGATACTCACTAGACTGGCGATCCTGTAAGCGCAAAGCACTGTGTACTGCCACCAACTTCTCCGATCGTCTAGAGGTAAGGCAGTTCCTCTTGACTGATTGGATGAAGCTATATGTGGACCAATTCCTCTCTGCAGCAGAGGAACTGGCAACCTGTGAAAGAAGGCGAACAGCAAGTAATCTCAACTCTGGTGCATCCTTCCCATGCCACGTCCACCATCCAATAGGGTCGGTTTGAGCCAATGTAGCTCTATCCATCCTCGCCTCTGGTTTGCCGAAGGTTGGACCACGAAGATTGGCAAATGCAAGCCATTGTGTGCGAAGTATGGTAGATTCCTCTGAAGTATACATTTTTGTAAGGGCCCTCATGAAGCCTTCTTTCACCTCTTCATCATGAGATGGAGCCACTCTCCCAGGCCTCGGTGCATACCATTTCGGATTGAGAGCATAGGCTGCCATATGAAGCGGGGTGTTCATAATGTCCCACCGTCGCGTCACAATGGGCCTAAGATGCTCCTCATAAAATGCCAAAGAAGGGTCCTTGCTATAAATTGCTTGCTTGACCTGTCCAAGCATACTATCAAAGGTCTCATAAATCTCTCCAAGGCTAGGAGAGTCAGTATCAGCATATCTAATCACTTGCACAATAGGCTGGATGAAGGAGCATACATATCTGCAAGTGCAAACAAGTTACAAAAATTAAAATCAGCTAGGCTGCTAGCCTATAAATATTAAATAATAAAATGAAAATCAGCAATAATAAAATTTAATAATTCAAATAAATAATAAAATCAGCAATGCCAATTTTCTTACCTCATTGTGGACCACCAATCATCATCAAGAATTTTTTGTTTCACCCTTTTTCCCTCCGCTATGCTTGACTCTTGCCATCTACCCCACACTACATTGACCATCATTAATTGTAGAGCCTCTTGTGTTAATGTTATAACAGCTTCGGTAGTTCCTTCCAACTCACCTCTTTCGTGGAAGACATAAATTAAATGATAGCCGTTGGCTATTCAATTTATATTTATTGTTTTGTATTTCATACTATGGCCGACATAAAAGAATTCGAAATTCTTAGAAGTCATTTAATATTTATTTGAGGCCGACTATCATTAAAGAATATTCGTGATTTCTTAGAGGCCGACTTGAAAGTCTTTGAGGGATGTGTCTCTCCCATTCACTTGTATTTATTCACCTTGATTCGTCCTTTGTAATCATCTAGAGAAGCTCGATCATTTTCATCTCAGCTCTGCATTATCAAGTGCGAATATTGTATCAAGTGCAAACTAATTATCATGTGCGAATAAGAGACTGCGAACAATTGCGAACTCTGCCATATCGGATCTGTGTTAGATGCGAACTCTGCCATATTGAATCTGTGTTAAGTGCGAACTATGTCAAGTACTCAAGGGTGAAGATCAGTGCGAAGCATTATGATGCGGATTCATATTTAACAGGTTGAGAACCATCAGTGTTTGTGAGTACTGTCAAATGCTATTTTTGTAGACAGTCAATTCATATATAATAGGTACGAATTGGCAGACTGTTATATGTTCTTTTCATCTTGCCAGTGCTGAATATCGGTCTTGTGTTAGACCCCATTGTAATATGTAAAGTTGCCATTGTTACATCAAATATAAGAGAGATCTTTGTTGCTGGGTTTTTCTCCCTCAAGAGGAGGGTTTTCCCAGGGTATATGCTGTGTTATTTTGTTTGATTTCAAATTATTTTTTGTGCATTTAATCTGTTCACATAAAATTTAACATCTTGGACCTCAATCATCCTCTCCAATAAAATGAAGTAGCTGGCATATCTAGTCTCCACGGGCTTGAGGAATTCCTTCCTCGAAAATGTTCTAAACAAACCAAGTGAAGTCTGATGGTTGCAAATGAACATTTGCACCTCTCTAGCCTCTGCAACCACTGCCTTCACCCAATCTATCTTCTCAATGTCCTTCAAGGTATTGTTCAATGCATGCACGCAACAAGGGGTCCAAAAACTGTGCTTCTAAGCACTCTCCACCATCAATCCAGCTAATTTACACATACGGGCTGAATCGGTCACTACCTGGCAATGGCATATCATCAAGTTGATATGAGATTACTAGATTAGTATAGAATATAGATATCAAAATTTTAAATAACTAATAAGAAGATCAAAATCAAAAATAAGAAAGAAAGAAAATCAAATTAAATCATACCTGCACAACATTAGAGGCTCCAACCTCCTCTATAGCATCTCTCAAAATCTGAAATTGGAAGGTTGCATCCTTCCTTTTGCCTGAACAATCTACAGCTCTAAGAAAATAAGAGCATGTTGTACTAATGACAATAAGATTGATGAGTGGCCGATGTTTGATATTGGTCCACCCATCCATGATTATGGAGCAGCCATCTATCAACCATGTTTGTCTCATATCCTCCATCAAAATACTCACCTTGGAGTACTCTTTATCAAGAAGGGTGGTGCGTAACTTAGTTTCTCCAGGTGGAACATATGAGGGACCAGCAACTACAATATCTTTGCACATTTGTTTAAAATATGGTGAACGTGAGACATGAAATGGTAAGGCATTATGTAGAAACCCTAGTTTCCCCTTAAACTCTGAATCTGACTGTTTTTAGGTTTTTCTAAAGGTTTTTGATTTTTTTGCAATTTTTGAGGTTTTTGCATAAATAAACAAGAATGCGATTTTTGCAAGGAATATGGAATAAATTCTCTAAAAATAATTTAACTCTGTAAATCACAAACCCTAACACAAATACTGAAGCTATATCATGTATTATTCTTCTGCAATGATTACATAGAAGATCTGGTAACATGCAAAGTAAAGGCAATGAGTTTTATCAAATTTGGAACCTGATATTTTGCTGCAGCTGAAGTACAGATCTGGTACGGCTGAGATCAAAAATGCCTTTCTCCCTCAGACTAGTGGTTGCAGATGACTCTAGCTAGGTAGGCGCTCCCACTGGTGAAAGTTTGAAACCAATACAGAAGGCGTTTCTCACAGGAAAAGGAAACACGTCTTTCTCTGCTGGTACGGCCTGTCAGAACAGTACGGCCTGCAGCAGTAATTAATGCAAATAGTACGGCTTCCCTCTGAAACTCCAGAAACTCAGTAAAGATAGGCGCCTTTATGGTTTGATGTCTTCTGAATGAATCCTCAGCAAATCCTCTGAAATAATGAATGCTCAATGACGTTCTATGACTTCCTCTGAATGAAGAAATCTCTCAGTTGCAATAGATCAAGTGTTATTTCACACTCTCTGAATTGCTTCCAGTGGAGATGGCTCGTTCCCCAAGGAATTCGAACGCGAAACCCTAAAGTCTCAAGCTCAGATCAAAGTTGATCAGTTTCAATTCTCAATAATCTCATAATCATCAAAACCCAAGGCAAATCCACTATTATGCTGAAAAGTGCGATTTCCTTAAGAATAGGGTTTTAATTAAATATTCACATTTTAATCTTTTAATAATTCAATAGTCTCTGTGAAATATTTTATAATAATCTTTAATTGCCAAACTGGCCCCTTTCCTGATGATGGCGCACCCCTCAATGAGAAATCACTTAAGTTATAATTAATATTATAACTTTATATTATAATCATTAAATAATTAATATTTAATTAATGCAATTAAATATTAATATCTTCCTCGATACTAATCCGATGACTGATCCGTCTGGTGCTGACGAACTCTGAAGTGATTCCGAATACTGCCAAAGCCATACTGCTAAAAATAGCAGGGGTCCCACTCTGCCTGCCAGGAACTGCTAAAAATAGCAATTCTGCAAAAAGTCTCCGATTGAGCCAAAACGAAAGACTACTGATCAAACTCTGCTAATTGAAGCTGAGCCAAGCTCCGAAGTGACCCTCTATCCAGTCTATCAGCCTACGAGGGTCATGTGATAGGCCAATTCCTGTACTCCGAGAGATGTCACTGAGAAGGGGACATGACACATTAGCATAAAAAAACTTGGCAATAGAGGAATCAGCCCCATCTCTTACTGTAACATTAAACATATCAGCAACATTCATACTCCTTTTCTTTCCTCTAGTAGAATCCTCCCCCACATGAGAGTGAGAAGCTGAAGCAACATCTACTGATGGTGTAGGCATTCCCGTACTAGGCTGCAAACTCTCAACTGAAACCCCTTTACTTAATGCCTCCCCCTCCATATGCAATCTAGTTGCCTCAATTTTTTGTTGTTGGGTTATTTTTCTACACCCTTTCACCCCTTGACCACCAATCCACAAAAGATGGCAATAAACTCTCGTATAGCTGCCCCTATATTGTTTGTGGCACAAATGACACTCCCATACTCTACTACCCCCCGAATTTTTTTTCTTCTCTTTATCAACTCTTGTTGCAAATTGTAGTAGAGGTTTTTTGGGGTTAAATGGGCCTTTTGCCCATTTTTTGAGGATTTCAGATGGACATTCAAATGGGTTTGAACTTGCTGACCCTACTCCACTCCCACTCTCTGAACACCCCCCAATGTTTGCAGTTGCACTACCTCTATGTCTATTTCTTGTTCTTTGAGTTTGAGTTCTTTCTTGCATTTGGATTTCAATATCCTCACTTTCACTATCACTGCTGCTACTCATGGTTGTTTTCTAAATTTTTATGAAGTTTCTGATTTCAAAGAGCTACAAGTTCAAAAAAAAAAGTAAACACTAAATGCCCTTTCTATGTGTTGAAAAACTTAAAAAATCTTGCAAAAATTAAAAACAAATAGCAAATACAAAACAAAGATGAAAAACATACCTCTAATATGCTAGAAATGATGCCCTAAGCTCCTCTTCAAACTGTTGTTCTCTCCTTCACTCAGCTGCTCTCTTTTTGCTATGCTTCACTTCACAAGGCAAGAAGTAAAAATGAGTTGCTTTTCTCATTTTAGGCCACATATAAGGCACAAATTAGGTTAAGTAGCATGGGGCGTCCCTTGTGGGCCCCCCCATACCTTTTTTTTAATTTAAAAAACTTTATTTTTTTTTAAAAATGCGTCTGATTTTTTGCTGGGCCGTAGGGTACGGCTAGCCGTACCTGGTACTGACGAGGGACGGCTAGGCAATTTCGGGTACGCCTAGCCATACCCTACGTCCCCTGCCAATGAGAAAAAGCCCTCGATAAGTACCGGGTACTTCGAGGCCAAAAGGGGACTGCCAGGGGACGTTTCCTAGGGGTCCCCGCATCCCCGTTTCGTACCCGGTACGGGAAACAGGCAAAAAAGCTAGGGGACGCGTCCCCGTGGAGCACAGATTATAACAGATTTATGAGGAAAGTGAAGCAGATTTGTGAAGGAATTTAAGAGCAGATTTATGACAGTATCTGAAGCAAAGGTGTGAAGAAGATTGGAATAAGAGGACACATACAGATCTATGATATAGAAGAGAAGTTCATGCTTACATAGAAGAAATCTATGCAGAGATAAAGGAGAAGATTGTGTGAATAATAGAGAAGACTATATCAGATTTGTAAGAAGAGTGTTTGAGCAGAATTGTCCATCATCCGTTGAAGAAGCAATATTGAAGGTGGAACATTATCATTCAAATTATTATTTTTGCTAAGTTGGTGCTTGGCAAGTGGGGTTGAAGTCTCCAGTAGGTTAGTGCCTACAAACATTAGGGGTTGGAGCTCCTTGTAGGTTGGTGCCTACTAAATCAGCATTAGGGGTTGATGCTCCTTGTAGGTTGGTGCCTACTAAATCAAAATTAAGGGTTGGTACTCTTTGTAGGTTGGTGCCTACTAAACTACATATTTGGTGATTCAAGTAGGTTGGTGCCTACATTCTTTGTAAATACTTATATAATTCATAAAGTACAATTGTTGGTGTCAACTTGTTCATATTGTGATATTCTTGCATAGTTGATTTGTGTTAGAGTTTGAAGTTAATAAGAAGTTTAAGAGGGTAAAAGTTTGTTGATATACTGATTCAGCCCCCCCCCCTCTCAGTATATCTTTGTGCTCTTCAAGGACAATTAAGAACAGGTACCCTATTCCTCGTATTGACGAATTGATCGATGAACTTCACGGTGCTTGTTACTTCTCGAAAATAGATTTGAGATCGAGTTATCACCAGATCATGGTCAGAGAGTAGGACATCGAGAAGACAGTATTCAGATGTCATTGTGGACACTTTGAGTTTGTGGTTATGCCATTTGGGCTAACAAATGCAATCCACCATGAACAGGGTCTTTCAGTCACTGCTGAGGAGGTTTGTGCTAGTCTTCTTTGATGACATTTTGGTATACAGCAAAACTTGGGAGGAGCATATTTCCCATTTGGATACAGTGTTGGGTATTCTGGATAGGGAGTCCTTGTATGCCAAGGAATCCAAATGTGCCTTGGGCATGACTGAGTTGTTGTACTTAGGCCATATTATTAATGCAGAGGGTGTGCATACGGATCCTGACAAGGTCAGAGCTATTATTGAGTGGCCTACTCCTGAGAATCTTACTCAGCTTAGAGGACTTTTGGGCTTGTGTGGCTTCTACCGCAGATTTGTCAGTGGATACACACAACATGAAGCGCCACTTACAGACTTAACAAAGAAAGGGGCGTTTGTTTGGACTCCGGAGGCACAGGAGTGTTTTGAGAAGTTTAAGCAGTTGATGACTTCTTGTCTTGTCCTAGCATTACCATATTTTACTAGACCCTTTGAGCTTTTGTGTGATGCCTCGGGTGAAGAGATTGGCACAGTCCTTATGCAAGACAAGCATCCGATAGCTTTCAAGAGCAGGAAGCTAAGGGGGCCAGAGAGGAGCTACAGCATTTATGACAAGGAAATGTTAGCCATCATGCACGCCTTGGCTAAATTCAAGCAATACCTTGTGGGCAGCAAATTTTGTGTTAAAACAGATCATAACAGCCTGAGACATTTCCTAGGGCAGCAAGATCTCAATGATCGTCAGCAGAAGTGGGTAAGTAAATTGCAATCATATGATTTTGACATTGCTTATGTCAAAGGGACCCAAAATGTTGTTGATGATGCTTTGTCTCGCCGACCACATTTGAGCTCCATGGTTGAGATTTCAAAGGATTAGAGACATCTGATTATAGCAAAATATGCTAAAGATTCTTGGGCTTCTAGCATTGTTGAGGGTTCAGTACAGGATAGCAGATCTTTAGTTGTAAATGATCTTATCATTTACAAAGGGAGGATCTTTTTGACCCCAAGATCGGAGATGAAGAACAAAGTATTGAGGACCTTTCATGATGTGCCCATGGCAAGACATCTCGAGTATTTCAAAACTTACAAGTAGATACGGGAGTGTTTCACTTGGAAAGGACTCAAGTCAAATATTCTTTGGTATGTCAGACAGTGCCCTACTTGTCAGCAGAATAAACAGGAGCATACCTATCCTGCAGGGTTACTTCAGCCACTTCCAATTCCTGATAGGAAGTGGGAATGCTTGTCTATGGATTTTATTACGGGCTTGCCGAAAGCCCAAGGTAGAGACTATATTTATGTGGTTGTTCATCAGCTCACGAAGTATGGCCACTTCTTTCAGATTACAACTACATATTCAGCTACACAGGTAGCAGAGTTGTTTTTCCATGAGATATTCAAATTGCATGGGTTGCCTCAAAGCATTATCAACGACAGAGATAGTCAGTTCTTGAGTAAATTCTAGCAGGAGCTATCCAGACTTTGGGGGACCGAGCTTACTCTGAGCACCAGCTACCACCCACAAACGGACGGCCAGACGGAGATTGTAAATAAATGGGTGGAAGGATATCTCAGAAACTATATTACAGGGCAGCAAAAGGCTTGGGTGAAGTGGATTCATCTCTGTGAGTACTGTTATAACACTACTTACCATTTATTGATTCAAATGACACCATTTATGGCCTTGTATGGTTATGAGGCGCCTAGCCTCCTTGACTTACTGTTGAGTGACAGTAGAGTGCCTAGCGCTGGGGATCTCTTACAGGAGAACCAAGATATTATGGGGGCTCTTCGTGAGAATATTCAGAACGCACAAAATCAGCAAAAACAATATGTAGATCAGAAGAGAGTTGAGCATTCTTTTGAGGTAGGGGATATGGTGTATCTGATGTTGCAACCCTATCGTCAATCCACTCTCAGGAAGAGTGGTGCAGAGAAACTCAAGCCACGATACTATGGACCTTCCAGAATCATCAAGTAGGTAGGCGAGGTGGCTTATGAGTTGGATTTATCGGCAAACAGCAGGGTACACAATGTATTCCATGTTTCGCGCCTCAAGAAGGCGTTAGGCCATCGTGTTGTTCCTTCTACAGCTTTACCACCCCTGGATGATGAGGGGAAATCGATCCTAGAACCTGAGGCCATCTTGGATGTCAGAGAGAGATAGTTGCGGAGACGGGTCATCGGGGAATATCTGATTAAGTGGAAGGACCTTCCGGTAGAGGCTGCTACATGGGAGAGTGAGGATATTTTGCAATATCCGGAGTTGAGATTGCTTGGGGACAAGCAATTTCAGGGAAGGTGGATTGTAATGTCCCCTTCTAACTAGACATCAAAAATTAGTGGGATTAGCCTATCAGTCGACCCTCATAGGCTAATCGGATTGGATAGAGGGTCTTTTGTAGCAAAAACTTGGTCATTTGATGGTTTTATTCTTCTCCAGAGATCAGGGAGGTTCAGGTTTGGCCTTTGCAGATGATTCAGGGCTCAATTTCTCATACTACTATTTATAGTAAGTCATTCAACCAAGGTTACTATTTATAGCAGGGCACCTGATTGAGATATATTGGCAGTGTCAATTCCAGTATTCAGTTGGTTTGGTGAAATAAGAAGTTTTTCCTAAGTTATAACGTTTAATTATTATTAAAGGTGACTTTAATAATAATTAATATTTTAATATTATTTTCTTAACGTTATATTTGCACTTTATGACTTGAGGGTCCATTCATCATTAAAAAGGGGGCCATTTTATAATTAATTATTTCAACGCCAATTTCTTCCAAAGTGCAAATATTATATTATTTTAAATGGTAAAAAAGGTAAAGGAGGGAATCGAACGTTTTGAAGGAGTATATAAGACTGCCAAGAGAGGTTGACTTCATTCATTGTGCATTTGATAAACTTCATTTCTTGATCTCTTTGGCGTTTGGAGGATGAGACCTAGGGTTTCTTCATATCCAGAGCTTTTCGACATTGGAGCGCGTAGCTTCTTCTTTGTATCAGCATTCTGAGGTTGTGAGATTATCAGTTGAAGATTGCTTTACTGTTGGCTTCACCCAAGAGTCAAGTTTGTGTAGATTGGAGAAATATTTTAGGGGTTTTCAGGCAGATCCTTCATTACTAAGGACGAATATAATAAGGCTGCCTTTACTTATTGTTGAACACACCTTTCAAGGCCATACTTTTTGTTGCAACAAGCCATACTAGTACTTAAGGCTGGCATCTTTCTCCTTGACCTAGGCGCTTTGATTTTTTAGTCTATTTTCATATCTCCAAGGGCGGCTACATCTAGAATGGAGTTGGGTTAAGTTTTTAAGGTGGAGAACTAAGTTTATGCAGCAGGTCGAGCTTTCACTAGTCATATTGTTGCTGCCAGCAACCTAGACTTTTGATGTATAAATCTTTCTTCATTACCAGGTATGCTTATAATTGTAAAAGCCTTTCGGAAATAGTTTTTCTTGTTGCTTTGCATTATATTTGAAAAATACAAAAAAAATCATAAAACCCAAAACATTCAAAAAACACACTTTCAGCAGTCAGCACTTAGAGGTACAGACTATTCAATTTGGGAGAACTTAGGGTTCTTACAGTGGTATCAGAGCGGTTTCCTGTCAGCCTTAGGGTTTGAATCCAGCTCTGTTGATGCAACAAAGTGATAAGTACAAAAGATATATTGCAAGGGAAGATAGAAAGGAAAAACAGAGGGCACAACCTTATCCTGAACAGGACACCTTATCAGTTGCAATAGCAGCAAGACAGCGTGGTACTGAGGTTGGTTCAGCCAGCACAATGGGTGATAGACGTGGTGGTAGCCTACCTAGAAATGAAACTAGAAATGGGGCAAATAATGAAGAAAGGGAAGCAAGAGAAATTATGAGAAACATGACAACAGGGCAGCAGCAGGTTGCGGATGTTTTGAGAGAACTCACAGCAGTGTTACATCAAATGAACCCTCTTAGAAGACAGAATCAAGAACCGAGAGATAATGGTAGTGTTGTTGGGAATCCCAAGGCACAACGAGCACCTACTCATACCATAGACAAGCCTACACATCCTACCTTTTTGAGGAATGAACTGGAAGAGGGAAATGCTGAAAAAGAGGGAGAGGAAATATTTGCAAACAACCTCATGGCAGCTAATGATGAATGGGAGTTGTTAACACCATAGGCTAGGGAGCGCATGAGCTTTGAAAAATTTGTAAGTCAGAGGAGAGAGCACTACAAATCAAGGCAAGATCGGAAACCAAGAAACCATGGTTGTGAGACTATCAGCTAAAGATTACTTTACTGTTGGCTTCACCCAGGAGTCAAGTTTGTGCAGATTGATGAAATATTTCAAGGGTTTTCAGGCAGATCTTCCATTACTAAGGACGAATATAATAAGGCTGCATTTACTTATTGTTGAACACACCTTTCAAGGTCGTACTTTATGTTGCAGCAGGTCGTACCAGTACTTAAGGCTGGCGTCTTTCTCCTTGGCCTAGGTGCTTTGATTTTTTAGTCTATTTTCATATCTCCAAGGGTGGCTACATCTAGAATGGAGTTGGGTTGAGTTTTTAAGGTGGAGAACTAAGTTTATTCAGTAGGTCGAGCTTTCACCAGTCATAGTGTTGCTGCCAACAACCCAGACTTTTGATATATAAATCTTTCTTCATTACTGAGTATGCTTATAATTTTAAAAGCCTTTTAGAAATAGTTGAATAAAGATATCTATGTGTTGTCATTTCCTTTTAGTATTTTGTATACTTTTCGTTTTACTTGTTGCCTAGCATTAGATTTGAAAAATACAAAAAGCATATATTTTGCAAAAATACAAAAAAATCATAAAACCCAAAACATTCAAAAAACGCACTTTCAGCAGTCAGCACTCAAAGGTATAGAGTATTCAATTTGGGAGAACTTAGGGTTCTTACATAAAGAAAGTATTGGGCCAACAAGTTGTCCCCTGTGCATAATTACCCCCAATGGATGATGAGGGTAAATTGATCCTCAAACCTTGAACAATCCTCAATATGAGGGAGAAAAGATTAAGGAATAAGACTATTCCAGAGTTCTTAATCAAATGGAAGAACCTACTTGAAGAAGATGCTACATGAGAGAGTGAAGAAATCTTCAACCACCCAAACCTCAAGTTGCTTAAGGGCAAGCAATTTAGGAGGGGAGGACTGCCATAACCCCCAAAAATGACACTTTAAAATGCATAAATATCATTTATTTCCATATAATTTTATTCATATATCATACATGGTTTTACAAAGGCTTACATTAATATTATATGTATGTTTAAATATCACTAAACTTGTATTGTTCGTTGCTCGTAACATAAGCTTAATTGGATCTTAATCGCACCTTTCACTAAAGGTGCAATCCTCCCAAAAGATGCATCTCATTAAGAGACACAACCTCCTCTCCACAAAGATAGAAATATGGAGGCTTTAGATCGACAAGGGAAGAGAAGAGTCAGCAACGGAAAAAGGGAGAGAACAAGGGCGCGGGTGATTAGACAGCGAACCAGGTGAATTCTTTTCACTAACTTTTAATATCTTGTCTTTTAGAAATCAGATCCAATGATGTTTGCAGCAACTGTGTGATGGATATATTCGATCTGTGCATTATATGATCCTAGGATATTTTCTGCCACCCTGTTGATGAATGTATTTCGACCTTTACCTTATATGAATCAATGATGTTACATAAACTCTGTTGATTGATGACTCCCGATCTGGACATTACAGTCTTTCTTCCATACCCATGGATCCTTCCACGCTGACCTTTGTCATGATTAATGTCTGAGATCAATCTTTCATAACCCGATAGTCCCTGAGGAAGAATGACAATGTCTAAATGGGTCTCTGCATTATATTACTGATTGATCATCCCTTGATCGACCATAGGGCAGAATGATAAATAGCTTCCTTCAATCACTATGACTCTAGACACATTGCATCGTCCAGACCTTCATGATGAACCCCGAAAGCTTTAGACTGCAATTATATTTGATTGGTGTTGGATTCTTTAAAACTGCATTTATATTTAATCAATGTTGGACATTGTTGTATTACTATGGATAGAGCAAAGTATGATCAGGATTGACATGGCTGCATTTAGATTTCATCAATGATCAGGATTGACATGGTTGCATTTAGATTTCATCAATGCTCGATATTTTGTTGGATGGAATGAATTATCCTTGATAGAACAGAATATGATCAGAGTTAATATTGATGTAATGATATGATTACATGTACTTTTTGCATTATGATACATTTCCCATAATATAGCTCATTTGATTATATACTCATGTCATTCTCTCAAAACCTAATGGATGAATATAGATGAATCAATAGTAAATGCATATATGTGATTGTCCAAAGATTTTCTTCTTCGTGCTTGTAAACCTATTAGTAAGTGCAAATCATGAGTGAAGTTGGTTTGCCTAAAAACCCCACCTAGGATTCCGCCCCATAGGCCCAAGGCAAGGGTTGGGCCATGGAGGGTGGTGGTCCCACCTAAGATTCTGCCCCATAGGCCCGAGGCAAGGGTTGGGCAATAGGAGGGTGGTAGGCCTTAGGCCACTTTGGACTCTGTGGTTCCCCTCCCCTGATAGGACGAGTGTCTTCCAAGGTGTTGCCATGAGTGGAGTATGCAAGTACTAAGCCACTAGGCAAGCAGGATTGTGATGGACAACCTCTTGAGCTTTATATGAGGACTTCAAGGTGGATCCACCCACGGCACTCCTCCTTTGTTTACCAATCTGCATTTATGATTATGTCTGATTTTGGATACTTGATATTAAAGCTAACATATAAGCATGTGGACATGTATGCATATGGTGAAGGCAGGTATCACTTCAAGGTTACCCTATTACAGAAGGCCATTGGGTGGGAATAAATATCCAAATCCTTTACTTTCGAGCAACTTTAGAACCTAACAGGTAAGGGACATCACAAGTTAGAATGAATGAAATATAATACGGTATGTACAGTTCCTCTGGAGAAAAGAAGGTAGTACTTCAAATCTGGTTCTAATCTATGATAGTGAATTCCCAATGGACCACCTTTTCAGCCTAGGGAGGTTAAATCAACACATGCAACAAAAGTTTGATGATTAGTTAGAATTAATCAATGCCTTTAAATAATGATTTAGTGGAATTGAAAAAAATCACCTCTTATCTAGTTGATGAATGCTAAAATCATAACTTGGACATAACAGATGCCACTCATGTCATGAAAGAGCAAATATGTTCATGCTGATGTTAAAAATAGCATATTTTATTCACAAAAATTGAAGACAACAATTTTCAGGTTAAGAACATGTGCGAATTTTATTTAAATGGTGAAATTATCATACAGATCAACTGCAGGGAAATGAGATGTTATGTCTCATTTAACTCCTTGGCTAGATTTCTCCATTTTCAAATAAGGGTGAGGCCCCTAACAATCATTGTATTTGGTATATACTGATGACTACTGGCAATAGTTAAGCTTTTGCCCAATCCTTGCTTATGATCACTCAAAAAACATAGTAATCAGTTCATTTTGTTAATTGTGGCATTTTATGCATCATTGCATAAATATCTTTGCGTTGCGTTAAAATGAGAGGAATTTATGCATATACATCTAATGCTTCCTATCATCTATATCTTGTTCTACAATTACTTCCCACCATTTGCCCTTAGTCTAGATGCTA
Organism: Sequoia sempervirens; assembly: GCA_007258455.2. Taxonomy (NCBI): domain Eukaryota; kingdom Viridiplantae; phylum Streptophyta; class Pinopsida; order Cupressales; family Cupressaceae; genus Sequoia; species Sequoia sempervirens. Next base: position 89,838 of record VDFB02284444.1, read on the forward strand.
GTACATCTTCACAAAGAATTAGAGATGGCATGTTATACTGATCAATGAAAACATATATTAATGTGTTGGCAGTATTATGTTCCATAGAGTCTCAAAACAGGGGGACGAGTCTTAACAATGGAGCAACCAAGGCCTAAATTGGGGATGGCGGTGCAAATATATTCAGTACATGAAAAATTAGTTATAAAAAAACAATATAAGAAAAAACAACTATAACATTGAAATACTCAACAAATTGCATTGCAAAATGCAAATGTTGAATATCAATATATTTATATTATATTCAAAATGATGATTACATTCAAAATTCAAATAGAATTGGTCAATGGCCCAATGCCTCTAATCATCCCCAAAGTCTGCACCAAACTCCTCATCACTCAAAATGTTGGACTCCTTGAGGTCAAGCTCCTCCAAACCAATACCAACTTGTAATGTCCCTAGCAAGAATGTTAGCAAGATTTCACTAAATTTCAAAATCAACACAAACCCAAGTTCTTTTTGGTCACCAAGATCTTGATGTGTGTTGTACCCAAACCAAATTTTTTGCTTCATCAAGGCATTTTGCATAAAATAGTCTAAACCTCGCTAAATGATGTAAAATACAGTTTTGGGCAATATCAAGCATGGAGTTTTTGTCAATATTTTGTCAGTCAAAGTCAGTTTTATTGAACAGAACCTGAAGCAAAGACTCAGATTGGAGCTTTTCACGATGGAGGAGCATCTCACGATGGCGTTTCACATTGCACATGATGATTTCAGTGATTGAAACGGAGTTTTTAATGGTCAATTTATGAAGATTTCTCAGAGGAAAAGCAAGAAAGCGCAACTATAGCCCAGGGGCGCCCAGCTTTTTGAAGGTCAAGATCTTGTTGAAGACGCTCATGCATACAGTCAATCTCTTCGGAATTGGTCTAGCTATCCGACGAGCTATCCAGCGAAGCTTTCCGATACCCGTAACTCCGGAAAATAGCAACAGAAGTTGAAGTTCTCAAAGTTCCAGGTATGAGAAATTGTCCTTTTTCAGGCAAAAGCGCAACTATAGCATGAGGGCACCCATCTTAAAGAGGGGGTAAGTCTTGGCATTTTCGATAGCGGATACAGTCAATCTGTTCATGACTAGTTTGCTTATCCAACGAGATATCAAACGTAGTCATCCGAGTCTCAGAACTCCGGCAGCAGTCGTCTGAAGATCAGCTTATAATGGAGTTTTCACGTTTCTCAGCTTCTCCATTGGTTCCCAGTGCAACTACAGCTCAGGGGCGTTGGTTTAAAGGACCCTTCAGATGGTGAAATTTGCAGACGAGGTCTTCCTGACATCAATACTACTCTAGCCCAGCTCCGCGATGCATCATCCTGCCTGTCGATCCGACGTTCCAGGTGATCGTGGCAGAAGTTCTACCAAGCACGTAATTTCACGGGCGGACCAACATAAAGTTTTCAGTGTATTTCTACAGTCCAGAGGCGCCTAGCCTTTAGGCCTGTCAAATGAGGTCGTTCGCGTTCGAAGTCTTCACGGCTTCTAAGCGCGATCATTTTATCTATTCAACGAGCCCAACCGTAAGCCTTCGGCATTTGGCGAACGCTCGTACGTGCAAGGTCTTTGGTGAAATGCTGAAAAGTGAAGATATCCGGAAAATGGCCAAGTCTGGAGCGGATATTTTAAATAAAATACGCACTGGCGTTTTTGAGGTCTTAAAAGCAGTTTTCTTGCTTCATCACCTCTAAAGACTTCTCTTGTGGGCCCTTTTGGTTGTCCGTTAAAACAGATAGTACCTGAATCGGATCATCCAAGCTCCAGATATCAGAGGACAAAGTAGGGTACTTGGGTGAAGGTTCAACTTTCGTCAAAATGACATCAGTGCAACTAAGAGCCAGGGGCGCTTTTACTTTTGAGGCCTTAATGAACTTTTCAGATATCGTGAATATATCCGTTGGATGCAGAATGTCTCCAGTCACGCAGTGAGCTTCGTCTCCTGTCAGTAGGGTTCACCGTTCGCCGTCAGCAGCCGTTTGAAGTGTCAGATGGCAGTTTAGGAAAATGGTTTAAGTCTGGAACCCGTAAATGAATTTAATCAGGGGCGCCTAATTTTTCAGGGTGTTAAACGATGGATTTTGCAGTAGTGTTTCCCAGCAGACATTTCTTCCTTATTCAGTAGGCTTTCCGTTGAATTCTCCAGCTCAGTCTCAACATCACCCGGTCACCCAGAAATCAGTGTTGAAGATGGCCAGTCGTGACTTTGCCGTCAGCTATAAAATAGGAAGTTAATAAAAAGTGAAGTATCTTGAGCAAATGGACGCCTATGAGCTCAAGAGATGACTTTTCGGAATCGGTGAAGTCTAACGATGAATCTCAATGCTTCATTCCGAATTGTCAACTGAAGTTTAATAATATTTAATATTTATTATTGTATTTTAGCACTAAAATGGCGATATTCTATTTTTGGCGCCTTTGCTAATTGCATGATAATGAATATGTTATTATTATTTATTTTTGAACTTCTAGTCAGTGGCAGTTCAACTTAAAGGGGTCCAATCAGAGGTCTCCTATTTTTGTCAGGGTTTTGAATTCTTGCAGTTGCTAAGTTGATGCGAATTTCTTCTCATTTAAACATGGCGCCATCTTCATTTATCATTCATGTTTTCAAGAGAATTCGTATTTTTCAAGGAGATTCATATTTTGAAAAGTAAAATCGTAATTCTTAAAGGCGAATTTTCAGTTTTCAAGCAGATTCATAATTTCAAGAGAAATTCGAATTTCCTCAAAGACAAAGGCGCAACTTCAAAAGGAATTCGCAAATTCTTCAGTTTACAAAGGCGAAATTCTCAAAGAATAAAGGTTTAAAGTGAATTCAAATCTTCAAGGACCCAAGGCGTATTTCCTTAAGCAAATCCGCAATTCTTCAGTAAGATCAAAGGTGAACTCTTAAATTTCAAGGAAAATTCGTGTTTTCTTCAAAGGCAAATTCGAATTTCTTCAGAACAAAGGCGCAAATTTCAAGGAAAATTCGTGGTTTTCAAGCAAAGACGAATTCTTCCAATTCAAAGGCAAATTTCTCATCTTCAATCAAAGGCGATTTTATCTAACAAATCTTTTTGCAGGTTAAAAGTTCACAATTGTCAGCAATTTGAAGAAATCTAGGGCGATTTTCATAGAAAAAGAACATACTAAAAACGTCTTTTTCATCCTTCAATCTCAGATTTCTCTTAGAATACAATTTGCATGTTCCTGAAATTGGCGAATTTGATGAGTCTCAGTATCTGGATCATTCTTATATAATTTCCTCGAGTTAGAATCGTGCACTTGATTTTTCAGGAATTTTTAACTTCAGAACATTCGTTCTCGAGTTACTAATTTTCTCAACTGAAAAGTCTTTGTATGATCGAGTAGAAGTTGAATTTTCACAAATCTGATATTCTGGGTTGTCTCAGAATCTTTTTCTAGACAAAACCCATATCTCAAATTTTTCACTGAAAATAATTCTTCGAAAGGCTATTTTTAACTCTTGCAGGCTATTTTTAGCTTCCAAAAATCTTGTCAGAACACGGTCAAGTTCACAGTCAACAGGCGAATTTTTCATAATGCAGTTCACTCAGCTCGAATACAGGACCAAAACAGTCCTTACTCATGACTTTCTCAGGTTGGTTGAGACAGATCTTCATAAGGTGTTGCCAGAAGCAATTCTTGATCCTGTTAAGATCAGAGCTTCAATCATTCAAAATATTGAGCAGTCTGGTTTACTAGAAACCGCTTCCATACCTATCTCCGTTCACTGTGTTGAATTTGTGATGGCTTGTATTAAGCATTACAATTCTACTACTCGTGAGATAGTGTCAGTTGACGGACGAGTCATTTGCAGTCTCAAGCCTCTAGACATCGAAAGGAGTTTTGGCATTCCTCAACACCCTAACAGTCTGGTTATTTCCATGGAGCAGTGTGAGCAGGCATTTGATGCTGATATGGACAAGTGTCAAAAGAAGATGGCAGAAAGATGGTTAAAACAAGCAAAGAACAGATTGCCAAACAATGTGGGTCGTGGTGAATACAAGGATGAGTATGCGATTCTAATCACACTCCTGAATCGTGTCTCAGGTCAAGCACATGCGAATGTTTTCCAGCCTTGGATGTATTACATATTGGGCATCATTTTGGCAGGAGCATTATGACTGGGCATCCTTCATCAGCGATATTCTCCACAGGCAAATCACCGGTTTCCTAGTTGCTCATGAGTTTCACATGTGTTCATATCTCGTGTACTTGATCGCTTATCAGGGTCAGTTCCGAGGACTAAACACCGTGGGCATTCTCAGTGTTCAGAAAGTCTACCAGTATTATGATTAGCTTGAGTTCACTAGAGCTGAACGTCATTTCAAGCGTGTTCACGAGCCTTTTCTAACCTATACAGTGAGAAACTTGGATCGGGAGTTGCACGTTCATATCTCGACAGTTGCTAGGGCAGCGATGGATGGATGGGCAGATTGGTTTATTCAATTCCCAACATATACCTATATCCGAGTATACGGGTTTACAGGAAATCCAACTATGCTTCCACGTTATCCTTCGGTTAAGACAATCTTTCAAGAGTTCCTGAGACAGATGCATGATGTTCATCGTCTTCTACGCCGCAGGCACAGACCATCTCGCAACTTTCCTTTTCAGTTTGGAATGTATTGGTGCAAGTCGGCAATTGATGCTAAAATTGCAGGACAAGAGCTTGAGAAATATCATCTTAAGTATCTTGTTGAAGCACGTGCCTATGATCTTTCAAGTCATTATACAGCTCGCCTTGCTGGAGGTACATATCACGAGCCTTCTATGGAGGATTACTGGGCAAATTGCGCAGATGACTTCGAGGTTCGCAGACGTAGTTACAGCCGCTTCTCTCTCTCACAGATTTCTGTTTTCTTGTCAGAAGATGTGGGAGGTTTATCAGATGATGAGGGAGAAGTTCTTCCTCAGTTTTTCAGAGAGCAGGTTGATACACAACCGTTGCCGGCAGTTGATTGGTACGCCAAGGAATACGCAACGGTCAAAGAGAGGTCAAGTAGTGTAGTGACCCTCCCGCTGTGACATCCTGTTTTAGTTTGTTTTTGGTTTGACTGATAGATGCTTTAGTTCACTACGATACTATGTTGTGTATTCTCAGTTATAACTCTGACATTATGTTGTTTTTATACTCTATGGATGATACATTGACGTCCTATTTATCTGGTTGTGTTTCCGTGATGTTATTGAGATAGACATATATCTGATATGGTTTATTAGCTTACGATTTTTCATGTGGTTGTTGTGTTGAGGTGATTGTTTGATGATACTATGATAGATTCATTCATGATGTGGCTTATTGTTTATGACTATTGCTTATGATTTATCTTGCTCGTGTGTGTCGGTGAAGAAGACAGTGCGGCATTACTCATTCGTGAGTACCCTGCTACACTGCAATTCTTATTCACGGTGTGTTTTCTAACATGAGTATATATATGTTCTAACATTGATGTTTCCTGCAGACACAGGTACCGGGTAACGGCTCCACCTGCTTGTCAGGTCTGAGCGTACCCTAATTCAATATAAATATGTTGTCGGAGGTATTGACAGGTCCTTTTAAACCATCATTCGTCTTCGAACGAGTATCTTTGTGTTACCCCGTGTATCCCAATTTGTCTTGTCGTGTTCAAATATATATTGTTTTGTGTTTGCAAATATAATATTTAATTTTATTAAATGCTTATTAATGTTTTAACCAACGTTAATGATTTAATTTATTAAGTTAAATTAAATAAGTTATTTCTTTGCAATGTTTTAATTAAAATAATATTATTGCTGTTTTAATTGTGCAAATTAAATTGTGTGAAATAGATATTTTTAAAGCAAGATACTTTTGACGAGATAAGATTCTTTGATTGTCAGTTAAAGGTTTGTTCTGATATTTTAAAGAATGAGTTGAACTGAATGAGCTATTTACAATGCGAAATGAACTTGCAGTTAAGTTTTGGTGATTGAAAGTGATTTGCATGAACTAATATTTTTTGGAAAGAGGGGTAATAAAACATTCACGGGATGAATTCAGAGGGCAGCAATTTTTAGCGAATTCTTACACGGCAATTGCTTCAGAAGAATTTTTCTTTTAGGATTTTGTTTTTTTTTAAGCGTAATTTTGAAGCTGGGTTGATTGGCAATTTTTCATTGAAATCTGGTGAATTGATTTCGGAGTTGACAAAAGGTTCAAGGATTAGTTTTTCAGCCAGATATCGAAATTTAATCAGGTTTTCTTCTTATTTTAAATTCTTGAGTTCAATTTTGGAACCATAATGCTGAATTTCGTAGATTTGAAAGGAAATTGATTTGCTAAACCTGCACAAACAGCAAAGAAACGAAATTAGAAGGTTATTCGAACTTTTTAGTAGAAAAGTATAAAATCATTCTGCAAATTATTATTCAGTCGCCTGTAGATCAGTGTTATTCGGCTTTTATATATATATATATATATATAACCTATTCATTAGATCTGTGAATAGTTTCTTTTAAAACTCGACGTATTTATCTTGATGCCAGTTTTCTTGATAGATGATAGAATTTTGATCTTTACCATAGATCACCCTGTATGTGATTGCGCGCAGCCTCCTACTTTTTATGATCTCTGTATTACTTTTGATCAAAGATCTACTGATCATTACTTTCTAAGCTCTTAGTTTTCATCTGGTATAATGTTTCCTTCTCCGCCAGCGCCAGTTAGCTGTATGTTAATTTACCCGTTAGAAATTCCAGTGCTGTCTTTTGTCCATTGGAAAAAGGAAACTCCAAATAGGTACCGTATTTCTTTTATTCCATCATTTGCGCCCAGCTTGCTGTGTTTTCAATAGTATTACTATCAACCTGCATATACATCACATTCCTATTGTATCTACCAATTTATATTGATACTTTAAATTATGGAATAGTATTATAAACTTTCAATTTGTTAAGGTTATCATTTAGGAGGCATAACCAGTAGAATTACTCGTGCTTTCCTGAAATCCATTTAAAGATAATTTAATGTGCTTGAACTGTGTTAGAAGCGTCCCTATATATCTGATAAATAATGCATGTAAAGTAGTTTTATTTGCATGGCGACTCATAATTCAATTTTATTATATTTCTTTCTATCATGCGTCAGAAACTGCTTGTTTATATCTATGGATATTACACTTTCTGCATGCATCTCAGGTTTAGATTTTATATGTTTTATATATATCATACGGAAATATTTTATATTATGAATATATTGCATGACATAAATAATGCTGTTATATTCAATTGTCTCTTAGGCGTTCATTATTGGTTCATTCACATCTTTTTGTGCGTAACTATTAACATATGCGTATGAAGCACTTCTCATAGTATTCTATCAATATTTGATCTTTATAACTCTCCCCGGCAGTTTGTCTCATGCACTGTATGCATGGCGTCCCTGTGTGTGTACTCAAGTTTATGTTAGGATGGTCTTATATTTAAAGTATATCATCTGACTTTGTGAATGATTCTCATTTGGAGAGTAGAATTTGTTTTATATTAAAGTTATTGCTGCCTGAGATTGTGCGCTGATCCCTCAAGGTCTTAATTTCTGTCTTTTAAACGCCATTTCATCCTTTCCTGCTCGGGCGTTGGGTATGATGTCTTTCTCTTATGGACGACTACTGAATATTTTGCTTTCCAGCGCGTATGTCTGCTGCTATGGCGTGAGTTTCTGTTTGATTCGAAATTGAGGTTATGGCGTCCACCAGATTACTGTAGAAAAATATACTCCCTGTTTGTTATTGGAATAATCACTGAGTTTATCATGACTTTGGTTGCGATTACCATATTTTACTATTGTCCCACATTATACCGTTCCTAATCCTATGCTATTTACACTCCATGCAATGGAGTATTATCTGTCAGAAGGCTTGCGTATCTCTTTTAGTAGGTATGCGTTGGTAACACCTCTTTTATTATTCTCCCTGTGTTAGATCTTTAAAATTCTCTCTCCTGCATTAGTTTCATGCGTTGAATGCATGGTGTCCCAAACTATATTTTAAGTTGTGTTAAATATTCAAAAGTTAATACTTTGTCTTTTGTCAACTTACCTTTGCATGCATTGATCGGTGGCAACTACCTTCTTAGATAACTATCAGTCATTAGATATTTGCATCGTGCAAGTGTTAGTTTAAGTGAGTCAATGCATTAGTATAAGAAAGAAGAGTTAGTTAAGTCTTTAATCTTGTGAATTGAATGAAAATCTCTTTTTACTTAAAAATGTAAAAATATAAAAGATTTACTGTTTGCCTATAATTAAATAATTATAAAAATAGTGTGTTGAATTGCTTTATAAAGTGATTGAAAATTATCTATATAATCTTTATTTTATAATATTCATAAATACATTTCTTCAATTTTTTTTGAAATATATTATTAACTATAGTTGTTTATTATGAGTTCTTATTTCATAAAGATTGGTTAATTGAAATTATTACGAGTACATATATTCATAATGTTGTTGATGTTTATTTTCATGATATCAAAGTTTGTGAAGCGAAGATTTGTGTTAATAAGAATTATAATATCTTTAATTCTATAATGTTATTGAAGTGTTATCTAAAATTAGTCTGTGATCAATTAATATCTATAGCTTGTTTATTGTGAATTCTTAACTCTTGAAGTTTGGAAAATTGTAACTATTTGGTGTGTGTATATAATGTAATATTGATGATGTTTTTATTTTCATCAAAAGCTTGAAAAGTGGAATTGGTAAGGTTATTACATTTTTATCATGATGCTCATATTACAATTATCTTATGTGCGGGTATAGCTTTTTATCATTTTGTGGTCGTTTGAAGTGACATCCTAGAGATTGTCAATTGCCTATAGGGAAGGACATAAACATTGAGTTTTTGATCTATGTGCTTGATAGCTACCCCTTGATTTTTATGTTGAGTCATGTTATAGAAGAGTGGCTTGCGGTAGGGGCCGAAATCCGGAAGTGATTGTCTAGGTAACCTATCGTAGGTGTGTTAATTCAGTGGAAACCTAACTAATGAATTATGGGTTGGGAAGTTATAAACATTAATTCAGATAAAAGTGTGCCTCGCCTATTGTCTTAACGCTCGTTCAGGTTGAGAAAAGGTTGAGAAGGCCTAGAATGGCAAGTCGTCATCTTGTCCTCTTGAAAGATGAAGTGACTCCACATTGATCTGCATAGGGGTCGGGAATCGGTAGAGGCTACCAGGGTAACTCTTGGAGAGAGGGCCGGTAGTCTAGGAAGATTCACCAGGGTAACCTATCCCGACGATGTGATGACACTCTTAGTCTATATCATGATGGTGTTCTTTGTGTTCAAATTTATTTTGATGTGTTGTGTTACTGAGGTTTTATCTGCTATGATTGTTAACGTTATGTCGTGATGTAATTTGTAAACCCCGTAAACGTTATGTTCTGTCTTCTTTGCTTGTGGACCTGTCAATTATCTCCTAGCACGGAGGGAGTGGACCTTTGGGTTCCACGTGGTCGGGAGGAAACCGTGCCCTATCTTCCTTATATTTTCATGCAGATGATCCTAAGCTTGCAGCTGGTTCCAGTTACATCTTTGTTCGTGACTGATGATGCAGAGCTTGTTCATGGATAATTGTGCCAGATGTTAAATGAACACTATATGCTTTGTAAAAGTTACCTCTTGTATAAGAGTGTTTATATTGTACCATCTTTGGATGTATTGAGATTTATTAAAAATCTCTCTTGTTGTAATCTGAACCTTTGGATTCTCAAATGTATTAAGTCTTGCAAACTGAACCATTCTTGGCATTTAATTTGTATTATGTTTATGATAACGTGTTGAGTTTATGTGTTAAGTTTAAGTAACACCATCTTGGAAACCTTATGGAAATTGTGTAAATTAAATATCTTTTAAAAAAAAATTGTTCAGTTAACTTTACTCTTTACACTATGTTTTAACGGTTACCAAGGCGGGGCGTTACAAGTAGAGTTATCCAAAACAGTATACTTTACCTCGACAGCAAGAAGACAAGGAGGGTAAGTGTTCCCAGAGCATAGCCGCCAGTAGTGGTGAATCCTTCGTTACCTTCCTCGTCAAAACCTAAACAAAAGAAGAGGAGTAATCCTCCCAAGAAAGTATAAGTGCCAAATAATTCAAAGGGCAAGGCGCTTACCACTGTTACACACACGGAGCCTGATAGACAGCCGGTCACAGAATCAGTTCAGAGGCCAGTTCAGAGTCCGCCAGTACCTGAGGTTCAGCCTCAAGTTCCTACACCAGTTTCAGAGCCGTCACCAACCCCAATTCTCATTGAATTGGATTTAGATTCTCCACCTCGCAGTGGGTCTTCTACACGTTCACTCTCGTCGCAACCTCCTGTTGCTAGTCCGACCCTTCTAGTAGCATTAGCGAGACCAATCTTGGATGGAAGCTTCGGCTAGGAAAGGAAGAGGAGGCAGCCATCCCTATGTCATAATCATTCGGTTTGATGAGATTTACGGGATCGCCCGGACAAGAGTCAAGAACATAGTCCACATTAGAGAGGAACAACGACATAGGGGTATGGTCAGATTATTTGTACCTCCGCAGGGAAGAAGCTTGGTGAGTTGGAATCTCGAGTTTGAGGTTATCACAATCAACCTTAGTGCGTGCTTCGCGGACTTCGAGTTGATCTCCACCTAAGTTACTCTGAGGCGATTAGGGGATAGAATCTTGAAGGGCCCGAGGAGGATAAGGCAGCCCTGAGGCTGTCGAGGCAACCGTCGTTACATTTCTAGCCTTGTACATAGACCAGTACCATTAAGCACTCCACGATGCTTGAGCCTCCAGCGAGGCAAAGTCAACATCCTTGTGGTTGCATGGCGAAGCGTTTGGATGAATGGGAGGGAGGAGTTACGTTTCGTTTGCTAGAGGCCGTGCTATGCTTACGAGTTTTATGGGTTCGCGATTACAATGCCGCGAGAGCTCCATCTTCGTCTTCAGGATGAGGAGCGAGATATTGCAATAAACAAACCCCGGGATGAGATTATGATTGCTCACCTAAGTGTGGCATATGATGCAGTCACAGATGCAGAGGACAGAGAGGCTATCTACTCTTGGAAAACACAATTGGTTTTCAGAGCAAAGATAGAAGAGACTTTGGCATCAGGGTTGGCTGAGAGTAGAGAGCGCGTCACTAGTGCACTCCGTTTTGTGAGGACTCTAGTATCTCGCTTACCGTGCCGGTATCAAATCAAGGGTGGTGCCTATGTTGAGCTTACCGATGTTCAGTCAGAGCTCCAGGCACTCATTCATACCATTTTCAGTGGGGAGACTGTTGGCTGTAAGGTTACTCAGCTTACAGTCATGTCAGCATTGTTTGACGAGGCAATAAGGAGCAGAGGTGAATTTCAGTCTCAGATCACAGCTGGTGAAGATATGTTGCATCGACATAGCATTCTTCGACAGAGTCTCATAGCTCCATATAGTGATGCAGTTAACAATCTCGTTGAGGGATTGGTTGCTCGAGATCACGACCAGTAGACTTCAGTTTCCACCTCTCAGGATAGACATTACGCACAGGAGTTAACTTGGCATTACCCTTTCAAGTTAACTCGATGTTGTCATCACATGCATATCTATTCTGAGATCAGCTTTCCACACTTGGAGTTTTATTTAGGGTTTTACGTTAGCTGAGGGTAGTCTTCCAGTTAACTCGCTTTCAATAAGGACGTGCATGCTTGCACAATTGTCCATTTTTAGATTAGATGTTTCGGTTAACTGATGGTAGCTTTCCAGTTGACTATATAGTTTACTTCATTAGGGTTTGGCAGCGAATCTTGCATGCATTGCAAGACTGTAGATGACTTAAGGTGATTTTAGGGTTTCCTACACCTTGATGTATATAAATAAGAGCTTTTGCTCATTTGTAAATAACTTTTGCTTGAGAGAGAAATATATGCTGCGCCTACCTTGCCCTCAATATTGCTCTTTTTGGTACTTGTTCATGTGTCTTCACTATTGCAATTGATTGTTATGCCACATAGGGTTTCAAAAGATTGTAATGCTGAATTCTTTCCTTAGTTTAGATAAATCTGTTTGAACATCTTTATCATTGAAGTCAATTGTTATGCCACATAGGGTTCCAAGAAATTGAGATGATAAATCTGTTTTGTG
>VDFB02284445.1:0-73339 GCA_007258455.2 Sequoia sempervirens
TTATTAAGAGTTGAGTTAATTAATTGAAAACAAAAAAGTCGTTTGTTAAAAAATCTTTACCATAATTTTTTTTAAATTATAAAAATAAAATAAAATAAAATAATCACATTTTTACTAAATGTAATTTATAATTATAATAATTTTTTTTAAAAATAGTTGTGGTTATTAGGATTTATTTTAATTCGATTTTTGTTTAATTGACAAGTATATTTATTTTTAAATGAATGATTTGTTTCATATTATAAATTTTTTAATTTATTTTAAGTATTCTACGTAAAATAGATTGAATGATTTAATTAAAGTTGGAATTAATATTTAAGTAATTTTGACAAAGTAAATTGTTAATTATAAATTATAAATGAGTTTGGTTTACATGTGATTTGATGAATTAGATTTTCTATATGAGAACCTTAAAATTGAATCGATTAAAAACTCTTCTTGTAAAATTTCATGCACACACCACATAAATATAAGATTGCAAAGGAGAAAAGGGCACACTTTTCTCTTTTCTCCTCTCACCTTGTACTTATTTTGGTAGTGTCTTGAATACATCATTGCAACATTTAATTTGTTTGGTTTTGCATGTATGTTGGTCTTGAACATAACACTTAATTTTTTATTGTCCTTATCTTATTTGTAGAATTAAAGTGATGAAGTCACTTAGGAATTTAAGCCTAACCACAACCACGTGTGTGGTTGTGGACCCTAGAACCAGTCGTGTCTTTCTTTTCAAAATCAAAATTGTCATTCTTGAAGATGATATTCCTAAAATTTGACCATTGATCATTGACTTGAATAGCATTTTTTGAATTGAGCATCTAGGGCTATGCATTTAAAGATAAGTCCCAAGTTATTGGTAACATGAATCATTGATGAAAATAATGCATTAGAAAGGCTAAAAAAACATCAATAATTGCTACCTTACATCAACATTGCATGGGAAAATTCTACAACTCTTTGTTGAAAGAATATTGCATTCATGTCTTACATGTTTTTGGTGGCAATGAGGGTTGCTTAGGGGTTAAGGAATTTTGATATTTCAATCCTAGTATTGTCAACCCCCAAAGGTGTTATTTAACACCATATGATGTGAAATTAGGTACCATCCACAAGCACGTAGATTTCAAGAGTCTATGACTATATGCGCCAAAGTGGGCACACATGAAAACATTCACGGGGTTAGATAAACTAATGTTAAATATTATTGTGGACAAGATAAAAGTTGGTGAAGTGGTAGTCTTGGCAGACAAATGATTGAATTTCTTGTTTGATTTTGGTCTTGTTATGGTAAAATTCATGGACAATAAGAATTGAGGTGCTGGTTGAATAAGACATAAGGTTTTAAGAATTCTTTGAATGGTTATAGTTGCTAATAGAGATTCTAGGATGTTATTTTGTTTAAGGAGAACATGGGGCACATGCAAAACCTCTACCAATAGCTCATTCACTAGGTTAGGTCACAACACAAGACATACAAAATCTGATTAAGATCACCCATTTGATATTTGAATGTATTGTTTCACTTGAACTTATCAATTCTTAGGTGCATTTGGTTGGTTTGCTTCTATGTTGATATTGTCATTGAAAAATTTGAAAGATGACACATGTTTTTGTTTTTATGTTTAATTTGTATTGTATTGTCTTTGAAAGTTGCATTTTGTATTTTAACCGAGGAAAGTAAAATTGTCAAATAAAATAAATTAATCTAATTAAAACTAAAATAAAGTTCTAGTTTATTTTACATGTTTTGTGAAATAAATAACTGGTTTAATTAGCTAATTAATTACTACATTGAATTATTTAAATGATTCTATTTATTTACTATATTTAATTAATTTAATGTCATTATTTAAATAAATGTAGCTATCTACTATAAATAAGAACTTTGGTTTTTTCTAGATTTTTATAAAGAAGTAGGGAATCCAATATTTTAGGAAAAGAACAATAAGTAGAGAAGCTTCAATCAATCTTTTATAGGCACATACATGAAAAAGAAATAAATTACTTCTTTGAATATCCATAGTGAAGATTTATATTTGAATCTTTTCTTATTTGATTAATGTTGAAAGTTTGTTGTTGATTTAGTTTTGGATAGTTAAAATACACTAAGAAAAATCTTAGTATTTTGTTAGAGCTTACCTTTGAGACATCTTAGAGTGTTCCCAAGAAAAAAACTATGGAGAAGATCTTTTAGAAGTCTATATTGTTTGCAAATTTTTATGTTTCTTCTAGAAAAAATATTAAAATTTGAGATGAATATATAATAGTAAACACCATAGTATAATAAACTTCTTCTATTTATAACTTCTCTATCTTAATAGATTCTAAGCTAACAAAATAAACTATTCCAATGAAAATAAGCATTTACAAACAATTTTTTTCTAAACTACTAGAAGGAAATATAAATTCAATTGAACCAAAAATTTCACATTTGAAGCTAGTTTTCTTTAAGTAAAATCAAGATTTGATGTTAGCATTTGAGTCGTTGGAGCTCCAATATATCCATTTTGTTTCCTCTTTCTACTATGATAATCAAATAGTGGATCTATCCCTAAAGCAAGGCAGGGCTTCAAACAATAGGATAAAGGATGTTGAGACAATGTTGACAATGAATGGATTTTATTTGAATCATACTTGGTTGATCAATTTGTAAATAAGCAATGATCTCAAGAAAACAAGGCTTCATAGTGAGATGTATTTTTCTCTCAAAATTTAGACTAGCGAAATGGAAAGATTGGCTTATTTGTAAAATGCTCAATAATTTAGAATCAAGGGTGTGATTGGTAGATCTAAAATTGTAATGATTAGGCTAAGAATTGAAGGGAAAGTCACATTTTTTTCGTTATCATGTATTTGGATAAAGTGGGTAAGTTTGCTGCTTTGTGCAATGTTATTGCATTATTAGTAAAAAGTTAACTAGACAATAAACATTTGCTTGCCACTTGCCTAAAAACACATGTTCACTACTTGAAACAAGAGATGACGATAATTTAGGTTGAAAATCTTAATTTTAAGTCGAAGAAACATAAAATAATAAACATGACGTGTAGAGACTTTAAGGTTTTCTTATTTTCATATATATATATATATATATATACAATAACTGAAAAATAGTCTTGCTCATACATGAACTATGAGGATATGTTTTGACATAGAAATAATTCTAAAACCCATAGATGTACTTAAAAGGAAGGAATTTATAGGATTTTTTAGTTGCATGAGGTTATTGTAATGAAAAAAATGTACTTTCACTATGATTTACCTAGGGTAAATATTTAAGCAATAAAACATTAAGATTTAGAGTTG
Organism: Sequoia sempervirens; assembly: GCA_007258455.2. NCBI lineage: Eukaryota > Viridiplantae > Streptophyta > Pinopsida > Cupressales > Cupressaceae > Sequoia > Sequoia sempervirens. Next base: position 3,307 of record VDFB02284445.1, read on the forward strand.
AGATTAATAATTGATATTACAATAAACATTGAAATAAAATGAATAATTAAATAAATGAAAATAAATACACTTAACTCTCACTCTTTTGAAGAAATGATAATTATGATTATCATAAATCAATTTGTCATGGCACCAAAAAATTAAGGTCTACAAGATGATGCCATAGAATTGGAAAATTGATCATACAACTGTTTGGATCACTTATGCAAGTGTAGGAACTATACTTCTGCATAAAATTGAATTCAAAGTCACAAATTTAAACTTATTCGATATGGGCCTCTATAGCCTATTGTGACCTATAACAATTGACAAGTAATGTTTAGAAACATTATCGAGGAGTTTGTTAAGCAAGGGGATTCTCCCTTGATTAAACACCTAGACAAGTTGATTCAATGGTAATGAACAAAGATCAAAGATAAGAAGTAGACATATAGTATTCTTAGAATGATGATACAATTAGAATACTTGATGAAGCTTTGTGAATGCTTTTGGATCTAAATCTCTCATAAAAATAATGAAGTAGGGCATGTCATTAAATATAGCACCATGAAGTGTTTGATTTAAAACAATTCTCACTTTAGTTAGATCATAATGATTAGTAGGAAGGAGAGAATATAAATTCAATTGAAAGTTGTAATTTAAAAATTTAAAATTCAAATCTAAACACATAGAAATGACCTCTCTCAATTCTTCACCTACAAATATAGATTAAGATGATAAATAATAAAGACTACAAATCACATCTAAACTCTTTAAGACTACAAATCACTTCTAAACTCTTAAAATATATGAAAATAAAATAAAATCAAAATAAAGTTATTAACAAACTCTCACATAAAAATTTGCCTTACATATTAATCAATACATAAAAACAACCTAATCAAAATGACTGACAAGCCTATATATGCCACGTGCCATTAAATAAGTGATGAAGATTACACCCGCGTATCGGGTACTTATGAAGAAATGATTAGGATATTGCTCAACATTGTCTGCTGATTTGTTCACTGAAAAACATTAGTGCTCCATCATCTGAACAAAAGGCATTCCAACTGTTTTAAAATCATATTTTATGTGCAATAACTTTACGCACCGATAAAATGGCTGCTCAGATCTTGGGAAAACAAAACACAAAACAATTTGTGAGGTAATAGAAAAAAATAACAGATTAAAACAGTTATAATTTTGTTGGGATCAAAGCAGAAAATAAGCCGTTGTGTGTAGAGAGGAGATCAATGGGCAGCAAGATAGAGAAATGCAGCGATAGCAGCGGTTCAAACAGCTCGGAGAGAGAGGAGGAGCGCGCACGCGTGACACAGACGTCGCTGGTGCTGTGGCACGCACGCCACAATGATGCGGTTGCTCTGAAGAAGCTGCTTGATCAGAACCCTGGCCTCGTTAGCGCCCAAGATTACGACGGCAGGTCTCCTCTGCATGTGGCCGCTCTCTATGGTTGCCGCGACGCTGTTCAATGTCTCCTCGACCATGGCGCCAATGTTAATGCCCTCGATCGCTGGGATAATTCCGTAATTTCTTTCTCCTTTTCACAACTCATCACGCTTAATTAGGTATACAGCAACAATACCCTTGATTATAACAATCTATAATTGGTCTGTGGCGCGAATCTTTGATGATAAGGTTGTTTAATTGGGTATGTTATGCAGAGAAATAGATCAGTCTTGTGTGTTAGATTGTGATTTCCACGAAAATTCACTCTGTAGGCCAACTATGAGTCGAATCTATTTTCTGAAATTTTATTGCCCTGGGAGAATTTGTTTGCCCTTAGCTCGTTGACAACTTATGATGTTTGCTTAGGCCCTTCAATTGGGCCTGTAACACGAACCTTAGATGATAAGGTCATTTAGTTAGGTATGTGGTATGGATAAAATAGATCAGCCTTGTGTGTTAGATTATGATTTCTACGGAATTAACTTTGTAAGCCAGCTCTGGATCCAATGTATTTTTGGAAATGTTGTTGCCCTCGGAGAATTTGGTATGCCATTCGTCCATTAACCTATGATGTTTAATTAGGTTCTTGACACCAACATCCTTGATTATAACGGCCTTCAATTGGGTCTGTTACATGAATCTTTGATGATAATGTCGTTTAATTGGGTATGTGATATAGAAAAATATATCGGTTTTGTGTAGTAGATAATGATTTCCACGAAATTCACTTTTTAAGCCAGCTCTGGATCCTATCTGTTTTCGGAAATGTTGTTACACTGGGAGAATTTGGTATGCTCTTCAGCCATTATTAACTTATGATGTTTAATTGGGTATATAACACCAATATTTCTCTATTACCACAACCTTCAATTGGGTCTGTAAAAATGAATCTTTGATGGAAATGGCGTTTAGTTAGGTGTGAATGTAGAGAAATGATCAGTTTTGTGTGTTAGGCTATGATTTCCAGCTAAGTTACTGGTTTGGGTTCGAGGGTTTGGTTTGCGGGTTTGGTCAAATTTTTTTTGGGGTTGGGTTAGTTTTAGGTTCATTGATACAAAAACATAGGAAAATCAGAAATATATACATATTGCAGCAGTAATTGAGTTCAAAATGCACCAACATATTAATAGTCAAATAACATAGCAAAATACGCCACCATATTTGTTGGTGTTTTATGGCTTAGGGAGCTATTTTCCTTATTTAAAGGCTGGTCGGCCTTCATATGTTAAATAATTATTTGTATTCTCTAGGGGCCGACCTAGAGAAGAGGTTATCCTTCCTTATATATAAAGAAGGTGAAGACATGTCATTTGAAAATCAATTCAATCACTTCATTCGCACCTCCAGCAGAAGTTCGCCATTTCATTAAGCAGCAGTTTGCTTTCTCCCAGGCAGGTCGAGTTTCTTCAACAGCAGTTTCATTTTAAGAAGAAGTGTTTTCAGTCATCTTAAGGAGCAGTAATATATCTCTTTGTATGAGAATTGGCCATGCTTAGGGCCTGATTATTTTGTATGCAGAATGCTGCTCTTATTCATCTGATATATATAAGAGAGATCATTTCTTGCTGGGTTTTTTCTCCCTAGAGTAGGAGGGTTTTCCCAGGGTAAAAATGCTGTGTTATTTGTCTATGTGTTGTATTTCTGCTTATTTCATTTCTGATCTAAAATTAACACGGTATCAAAGCGGGTTTAGAAAAGACCTGATCAGATTTTGGCTAAGTAGTATAACCCCAACATGGCTGTTTGTGAAAATCTTTAGTGAAAAGTAATCCTTAAGGCAGAGCAGATTGAGAAGGATGTGAGTCTAGACTCGGGTCGACATTTGTTATCGGATGATTATTCTTTGGTATTATCGCATCTATATTTGGTGGAGTCGGACTAGTTTATCTTTGGCACTATTCCATCCTGTTATCGGGATTGACATCACATTGAACATATACACGGGTTCAGTTGAGGTGTTGGAGAAGAAGTGAAATCATATCTCCCATGGCCAAGTTTCTGTTGTGACGAATTGGGAGGGAACCGTTCGGGCCACTCACTTCTAATATCTTTCTCGACACCAGTAGCGGCTTAACATAAGCTATCAAAGGCACTTTCCAAGGAGACTCCGCATCCAGATTTGTTCGCACATCATATTTGGTGTGGCTATAAGCATCAGAGGAATCTCACACGACTCAACATCTAGCGCCATCTAGATTTTGATTATCTTGCATACCCAGCGACAGTTATTCCGGATTGGGTGGATTGACACTGTTGCACATTCGCTTATGATAAGACCAACTTGGTATTGCTACCCAACGTAGTCTAGAGGAAATTCACGCGATTGGTCTTTGGTTCTCAGTGCGAACTCCATTGTCTCATTTCCGACAATTGTCATTCATCGAATCTGACTGCTATACGTCCAGGTCGTGAATATCTCTAAGGAGTTGCTACATGTGATCCTCAACTCCGAGCCTCAAGCAGATTGTCAGCGTGACATTCTGGACTCACGATATCATTTCTAATTGGAATCGGCACTCACATCCACAATAGCGCGGAGCGGTTTGACCTCTAGATACGGGTACATTCAAATTGGAATCGAGAATGGAAGGCAATAGGATATAGTTGACTCACAAACTGGTGGATGATTACTTCATTGATCTAAACAATTGAATATCCAGTGTTTGTATGTAATTCGACTCTGATTGGAACTCTATGTATGCTGGAATTGTGAAACTAGTCTAATCTGGTGTTCCGATCATTCTTCTGCTAATCTTCTGTTGTAAGCAATTTTGTTAAGGCAGTGACATCAAAAATCTTGATCTTAGATCGCTGTGTGTCTGGAAAGTCTATTTTTGAATTTTCTTTGTAGATTGGGAAAATATTTAATCAACATAGAGCTAGCTGCCAAAGCATTGTTGGGAGTAGCTTGGAGCCTTTAAAATAGGCGACGTCATTGATTGGAAGGAATTCGACTTTAGATGATTGGAGATTGGGAATATTCGACAAAGACAAAGCGATTGTTTTGGGGAATAAGTCTGAAGGAGACGCTAATGGAGCTGTGACGATTGCTGAGTGTATACTGTCATTCGGTGATGGCTATGTGTAAGTACTACATCAGAGGGAAAGTTATGGAGATTGAAATTTGAAAGGCATCATTGATTGGATATTTGACGAATCGAGGAGCAAAAGGATGATGAGAGATTGCATAAGGAATTCAAGGAAGAAAGAGCTTGATGCATCCTGTGAGGGAGTCATGCCGGCTGGAGAAATGAACAAACATGGAGACATAGCTTGCAGCCATGGGACTGAGTTGGTGACACATAACTTCACTAGAGACATCTCTCGAAGAGGAAGAACCTATACAAATTGTCATTGCGATCAGTTTCTCTAAGAGGAGGAAATAACATTTAGAGGGAGTTAAATTCCGAGAATTCAAAGCACGAGTTGAGAGCATGTCCGGGAAAAAAAGGATTAAGGTTCTGAGATTAGTCAATGGAGGGGACTTCAATTCCAGAGGATTTCTTTACAATCTTTGAGGCAGGGATCAAGAGGAGTTATGTGACTCACTGAGAAGAAGTGAAGGTGTTAGCTAAGTGGGTTGCAGTGGTTGGAATACCTTTGCAGCTGCAAAGAACAAAATTGCACAAGTTAGTCAATCTGGATTTGACATTGGTAGCTCCGCAAACCTATTCAGAATAGGGTGATCTGGGATAAGGTCGAGAAGGACAGTCCTGAACTCTTGCAAGTTAGTAGTGCCAGAGGTGTGCGTTGGAAACCATTCCTCTAAGGCAAGCATTGTAGGCAATCTTGGACGAGGAGGTCAGAAGGTTGTTTGCAAGTACTTGGAGCTTCAAAGGGAGTCACATCATCATGAAGATTTGTTGTAATGTATATTTCTTTGAGACGGAGAAATATGAGGTGAAAGCCCTTGTAGTGTATATTTCTTTGAGACAGAGAAATATGAGGTGAAAGCCCTTGTAGTGTATATTTCTCTGAGACAGAAATATGAGGTGAAAGCCTTTGTAGTGTATATTTCTCTGAGACGGAGAAATATGAGGTGCGAGCCCTTGTTCATCTCTGAGATTGAGATGAGACGTCATGTTGAGAGACTCCATGACGACATCACGTTAAGAGATTCCGCGATGAACCCTTGTACTTGTGTTTCTTTCCACACATGGGAGTAGCCATGGTGGACGTTATGTTGAGAGACTCCATGATGATATCATGTTGAGAGACTCCGTGATGAACACTTGTACATATGTTTCCTTCCACACATGGGAGTAGCCATGGTGGACGTCATGTTGAGAAACTCCATGACGACATCATGTTGAGAGACTCCTGTACATCTCTGAGATTGAGATGTGATTTTCCACAAATGGGTGTAGCCATTGTGGGCATCATGTCGAGAGACTCCATGATGAGGATATCTGGAAAATGCCTCCCTAGGTAAGAGGGAGTGTTGGTGTTCTATAGCTTAGGGAGCTATTTTCCTTATTTAAAGGCTGGTTGGCCTTCATATGTTAAATAATTATTTGTATTCTCTAGGGGCCGACCTAGAGAAGAGGTTATCCTTCCTTATATATAAAGAACGCGGAGACATGTTATTTGAAAATCAATTCAATCACTTCATTCACGCCTCCAACAAAAGTTCGCAATTTCATTAAGCAACAGTTTGCTTTCTCCCAGGCAGGTTGAGTTTCTTCAACAGCAGTTTCATTTTAAGAAGAAGTGTTTTCAGTCATCTTAAGGAGCAGTAATATATCTCTTTGTATGAGAATCGGCCATGCTTAGGGCCTGATTATTTTGTGTTCAAAATGCTGCTCTTATTCATCTGATATATATAAGAGAGATAATTTCTTGCTGGGTTTTTTCTCTCTCGAGTAGGAGGGTTTTCCTAGGGTAAAAATGCTGTGTTATTTGTCTATGTGTTGTATTTCTGCTTATTTCATTTCTGATCTAAAACTAACAATATTAATAGTCAAATATTAGTCAAACTTGAATGTCATGATTAAAAAATAATAATGCCAAGTGTCAACAACCAGCTCAGAGCTTTCGATGATCAATTCTTCAACTCTATTTGTGCAATGGCAAGCAAGAAAATAAGTTCAGCAATTGAGGAAAATATTTTTGTTTTTCATTCACAATACAAAAAATGAGTTTGCTTTTTCCTTTTGGATGTTTTGTATGTCACATTTTAGGGTTAGGGGCAAGTGACACTTTTTAGAGTAAATTTTTTTAAAAAAAAAAAAAGAAGCCGAAATTCACTAGTGGGATGCGTGAGATGGCAAAACTCTGCCCGGTTCACCTGGTTTGTCCGGGCCAGATCCACAGGTTGTGGGTAGGACCTTGTCCGAACCCACAGGGGACTGGACTCGGACCTCGAACTCGGGTTGGACCAGACCGGTACCCGGGGTCTCCCACAAGCAAGATTTCCAGAAATTCATTATGTAAGCCAACTTCGAATCAAATCTATTTTTTGCAAATGTTGTTGCCTTGGGAGAATTTGGTATGCCTTTCGTCCATTGACAACTTGTAATGTCTAATTAGGTACATATTGTAAATCTTGAATAGTAACCATGTTTAATTGGGTATAAAATAAGGAGAAATTGAATAATTGTGTCTATTAGATTATGTTTTTGGTGAAATTCACTTTATGAGAAAGCTCTGGATCCAATGTGTTTTCATTAGTGCTAGTGCCGAAGAATTCCAGTTATCCTTCATATTAATAAAAACCTTGAATAGTAATGATGTTTTATTAGGTATATAATATAGATGAATAGATCAACATCATGCAAGATTGTGCACTTGATAACATCAATGACAATACCAGTTTTTTGTTAATTGCCTAATTTTTGCTGATATTTCCAAAAATTAGATGTAGAAGAAAACATCAGATAAAATTTCTATATAAACTATAGATGAAGTTACAATAAAAATTACCATTATGGTATGTGTCCTCCTAGTATTGACCTATGAATACAATACAAATGCTTTTTTTTGAAATAGAAAGATTCACCAATCATTTCAGACCTGAGCAAAAATTCTACTCCAATCTGCTGCCAAATTGAAGTCAATTGGCTTGGATTTCAACTCAATGTTACTGCACACCTTTTACAACCAGAAGGTTAGGTCACCTAGTGATCCTATCTTCCATTGTAACTGATTCCCTAAAAGGTTTTATGTCATCACATGGTTCTGTTTTCCAGATTTCAAACACAAGGAGATTCACACAGATTGATTGACAAATATGTGACGACTCATTTAGAATTTTTGTGTACAACCTGTCGAATCTTAATGCTCAGTCTCTGCTTTCTGATGTTTGTAATAAAAGTAATCAATTTAAAGCGTCAAATTGTCCCAATTTTTTTTTTAGCCAATCACATATAGATTGTCTCTCACAAAACAATAGGTTCTCCAATCATTTCAGACTTATAAAAAATTGTACTCAGATCCACTGCCAAATTGAAGTCAATTGGTTTGGATTTCAGCTCAATGTTAGTAGCTGCTTTGAAGTACCAGAAGGTTAGGCCACCTAAGTGATCGTATCTTCTGTTGTAACTGATTTCCTAAAAGGTTTTATCATTTATGTCATCACATGGTCTTGTCCTCCAGGTTTCAGACATGAGGAGGTTCACACAGACTAATTGAGAAATACATGATGACTCATTTGGAATTTTGTGTACAATCTGTTGAATCTTAATGCTCAGGCTCTTCTTTTTTATTTTTGTAATATCAATTATCAATCTAAAGCCTCAAAGTATCCCAAATAATAACCTTCACTTGATCACTTATAGATCTTCTCTCAAGAAACAATAAGTTTGAATTCCAGATAAAAATTAAAATGAATAATATTTCTTTGTCCATGTTACCACCAGTACCACAATTCTTGGCAACAATAGATGAACCAGATGCCAATTGCTTTGAGCAAGCATTGTAATAGCTTTCCAATGGTATATCTTAAGCCCTTTTTTAGGGAGAGATGCCTTGTGAATCCAGCAAGCCACTATGTGCCCTGAAGTCTACATCTTCCTGAAAAACATAGGGTAAAAAGTAAATTAGTTGTAGAAACAGAAGTATGGAATGCCAATTATGCCTTCAAAAATTAGATTTTGAGAGATTTCCAGCCATAGGGAATATCTTTGTAATTGATTGACCTAGGGCATGATAAAGATGATCAGAAAGGCTATCCAAAACCAGATTATCATGCCAAAATTGAAAAGGTTAGATAAGTTTGGTGGTATCTATGAAATTCATATTGATATAAACCAAAATCATCTTGTTACCCTGCATTCAATTTGTGATATTCTCTATTCTCCAGGGTGACATCTGACAGCTACATGACAACTTTAAATTTTTTGATGCATGTAAAAGTTCTAGTTTTTGTGGAGAGCAATACAAAAAACTAATTATGGCTACACAATATCCACAAATCAGCTTTATTTATGTATGCCAGATTACTCTTAAGTGCAACTGAAGCTAAACATTTGTCTACTTATTTGCAAATTCTACTTCCATGGTAGTGAATCTCCTTCCTGAGTTATGTTCTTAGGTTAGCACTGACTAAATGTACATCTCAGCTCTATAACAGTTGAAAATTAGCAATTTGTTTCTGCCATCATGGGGAACAAGATTGTTTATAAATATATAGATAGAGAAAAATAAGACCGTGTGTGGGTTGAAACTTGTAAATTCAGATTTTTAATATATATTTTATGTTTTATAGTGTAGAAAATTTAAAATTTTGTAAATATTATCATTCAAGAGTTCTAGAAGTTGTTTGGTGTCTACTGGAGATTCATTTTTATTCCTATTTTTTGTTGTACCCAAACCAAATTTTTTGCTTCATCAAGGCATTTTGCATTAAAAAGTCTAAAACCTTGCTAAAATGATGTAGAATACAGTTTTGGGCAATATCAAGCATGGAGTTTTTGTCAATATTTTGTCAGTCAAAGTCAGTTTTATTGATCAGAACCTGAAGCAAAGACTCAGAATGGAGCTTTTCACGATGGAGGAACATCTCACGACGGCGTTTCATATTGCACATGATGATTTTAATGATCGAAAACAGAGTTTTAATGGTCAATTTATGAAGATTTTTCAAAGGAAAAGTCAGAAAGTGCAAGTATAGCCTAGGGGCGCCCAGCTTGTTGAAGGTCAAGATCTTGTTTAAAATGTTCAAGTATCCAGTCAATCTCTTCAGAATTAGTCCGGCTATCCGTTGAGCTATCCAGCAAAGCTTTCTGAGACCTACAGCTCCGACAAACAGTGTCAGAAGTTGAAATCCCTAAATTTCCAGATGTGGGAAATTTGTCTTTTTCAGGCAAAAGCGCTCCTCTAGCCTGAGGGCGCCCATTTTAAAGAAGGGGTAAATCTTGGCATTTTCAATAGTAAATACAGTCAATCTACTCTCAACTAGTCTGCTTATCCGACGAGATATCAAACGTAGTCATTCGAGTTTCAGAACTCCGGCGGCAGTCGTCTGAAGATCAGCTTATAATGGAGTTTTCATGTTTCTGAGCTTCTCCGTTTGTTCCCAGTGCAAGTATAGCTCAGGGACGCTGGTTTAAAGGACCCTTCAGATGGCAAAATTTGCAGACAGAGTCTTCCTAACATCAGTAATACTTTAGCCTAGCTCCGCAATGCATCATTCTACTTGTCAATCCGACGTTCCAGGTGGTCGTGGCAGAGGTTCTACCAAGCACGTAATTTTACGGGCGGACCAACATACAATTTTCAGTGTATTTCCACAGTCTAGAGGCGCCTAGTCTTTAGGCCTGTCAAATGAGTCCGTTCGCATTCGAAGTCTTCACGGCTTTTGAGCGTAATCATTTTTTCTATCCAACGAGCCTAGCCGTCAGCCTTCGGGATTTGGCAAATACTCGTGCGTGTGAGGTTTTTGGTGTAATATTACAAAGTGATGATGTCCGGAAAATGGCTAAGTCTGGAGCAGTAATTTTAAATAAAATACGCATTGGAGTTTTTGAGGTCTTAGAAGCAGTTTTCTTGCCTCGTCATCTCCAGAGACTTCTCTTGTGGGCCCTTCTGGCTGCCCGTTAAAACAAACGTGGCTCGAATCGGGTCATCCCAGCTCCAGGTATCAGAGGTCAAAGTAGGGTACTTGGATGAAAGTTCAATTTTCGTCAAAATGACCTCAGTGCAACTAAGAGCCAGGGGCGCTTTTACTTTTGAGGCCCTTAATGAACTTTTCAGAGGTCATGCATATAGTCGTTGGATGCAGAATATCCCCAGTCACGCAGTGAGCTTCGTTTCATATTAGCAGGGTTCACCGTTCACCGTCAGCAGCCATTTGAAGTGTCAGATGGCAGTTTAGGAAAATGGCTAAGTCTGTAACCCGTAAAGCAATTTAATCAGGGGCGCCTAATTTTTCAGGGGGTTAAACGATGGATTTTGCAGTAGTGTCTCCCAGCAGACATTTCTTCCTTGTTCAGTAGGCTTTCCAATGAATTCTCCAGATCAGTCTCAGCATCACTCGGTCATCCGGAAATCAGTGTCGAAGTTGGCCAGTTGTAACAGTGCTGTCAGCTATTAAATAGGGAGTTAATAGAAAGTGAAGTATCTTGAGCAAATGGACGCCTATGAGCTCAAGAGATGACTTTTCGGAATCGTTGAAGCTCGACGATGAATCTCAAATCTTCATCCGGGTTGTCAACTGAAGTTCAAAATATACTTATTTATAAATGGCGATTTTCTATTTTTGGTGCCTTTGCTAATTGCATGATAATAAATATTTTATTATTTATTTCAAATTTGAACTTCTAGTCAGTGGCAGTGGAACTGAAAGGCAACCAATCAGAGGACTTCTATTCTTGTCAGGGTTTTCAATTCTTGCAGTTACCAATTGGTGCAAATTTCTTCTTATTTATACATGGCGCCATCTTCATTATTATTCATAGAGCTTTCAAAGGAAATTCGATTTCATTAAGAGCAAATTTAATCTTAAGTGAAATTCGTGTTTTTCAAGGCAAGTTCATATGTTCAAAAGGGAAATCGAAGTTTATCAGTTTTCAAAGCAACTTCAAAGCAATTCGTATTTCTTCAAGAAGAGAAGGCGCGCACCTTTAAGAAATTCGCAATTCATAAAGCAATTCGCAAGTTCTTCAGTTGCGAATTTAATATTCAAAGGCGAATTTAATATTCAAAGGCGTATTTCATATTCAAAGGCGAATCCTCAAACTCCAGATAAATTCGTAATTTTTCAAAGCAAATTCAAAGGAAATTCGAATTTCTTCAAGGCGCAAATTTCAAAAGAGGAAATTCGTGGTTTTTCAAAACAAGGCGAATTCTTCCAGTTCAAAGGCAAAATTCACATCAATTTCCAGAGGCAATTTTATTTAATATATCTTTTTGCAAATCAAAGTTCACGGATATCAGTAATTTGAAGAAATCTAAGGCGATTTTCACAGAAGAAGGCATCATAAAAACGTCTTTTTGCATCCTTTAATCTCAGATTTCTCTTAAAATACAAATTGCATGTTCCTGAAATTGGCGAATTTGGCAAGTCTCAGTATCTGGATCATTTTCATATAATTTCCTCGTGTTAAAATTGTGCGCTTGATTTTTCACGAATTTTTAACTTCAGAACGTTCGTTCTTGAGTTACTAATTTTCTCAAGTGAAAAGTCTTTGTACGATCGAGTAGAAGTTGAATTTTCGCAAAACTAACGTTCTGGGTTGTCTTAGAATTCTTTTCTGGACAAAACCCATATCTTGGATTTTTCGCTAAAAATAATTCTTTGAAAGGCTATTTTTAACTCTCGCAGGCTATTTTTAGATTCCAGAAATCTTGTCAGAATATAGTCAAGTTCACAGTCAACAGGCGAATTTTTCAGAATGCGCCCACTTCACCAATACAAGACCAAACCGGCCCTTTTACTACGCGATTCGTAGGTTGGCTGATGATCTTCAGCGCCGCCAGTAAGCAGCTTTTAGATCCGTATGACCGCAGAGGTCCAATCATCCGTAATATTGGCGGCCCGGTTACCAGAGGCCACTTCCATACCTATATCTCCGCTCATCGCGGGTTGAGTTTGGTGATGGTTGACAACATGGCGCAACTACTACTTAGAGATAGCTGGCCGTTTGACGACGGATTATTTTGCGCCCCAAACCTTGGACATTTCGAAAGGGTTTTTAAGTATCCTCAAGACGGAACGCTTTAGTTGCTCTGGGTGGAGTACAGGAGCAGGCATTTGATGCCGGATGTGACAAACGTAAGAAGATGGCGAAGATGGTTTAAAACAAGAAAGAAAAATTGCCAAACAAATGTGGGTCGTAGAGTACAGATGAGTACACGCATTCTTAATCATACCTAATCGCCTTCGTGTCAAGCACATGCAAATGTTTTCCTGCCTTGGATAGCATTAGTTGGTTCTCCATCATTTCCTTCGCGCGAGCATTATGACTGCATCCATCACCATATTCTCCACAAGGAGATCACCGGTTTCCGCTGTTCGCGAGAGTTGTTGAGCGTGTTCCCATCTCGTAATTGATCGCCATCGTGGTCGTGGCCCGAGGATTAAACATCGTGGGCATTCTCACCGCTCGTGAAGTTCATCAATATTATGATCGCTTTGAGTTCACCGTATCGAACGCCATCAGCGAAAGTTTCACGCAGGGCTTTTTTGACTTATACAGTGAGAAATTTGGACCGAGAGTTGCACTTCCTATCTCGGCAGTTGCTAGGGCAGCAATGGATGGATGGGCAGATTGGTTTATTCAGTTCCCAACATACACCTACATTCGAGTATACTTTCACAGAAACGCAACAGAGCTCACGTTATCCTTCGGATAAGACACTTCGTGAGTTCCTGGGCATGATGCATGATGTTCCATTGCCTTTTACGCCGCTATGCATGCACCGGCTTCATTAATCCTCTGGCCAATGTATTGGCAAGCTTCCGCCATTGATGCTAAGATCAGCAGTGACAGAGCTTGAGAGAAATATCATCTTGCATTCTCTGCCTAAGATGCCTAAGGACCTTCGTGTCATTATACTACTTGCTGGAGGTATATATCATGAACCTTCTATGGAGGATTACTAGGCAAATTGCGTAGATGACTTTGAGGTTCGCAGACGCAGTTACGGCCGCTTTTCTCTCACAGATTTCTGTTTTCTTGTCAGAAGATGTGGGAGGTTTATCAGATGATGAGGGAGAAGTTCTTCCTCAGTTTTTCAGAGAGCAGGTCAATACACAACCGTTGCCAGCAGTTGATTGGTACACCAAGGAATATGCAACGGTCAAGGAGAGGTCAAGTAGAGTTATTCAAAATAGTATACTTTACCTCGACAGCAAGAAGACAAGGAGGGTAAGTGTGCCCAGAGCAGAGCCGCCAGTAGTGGTGAATCCTTTGCTACCTTCCTCGTCAAAACCTAAACAGAAGAAGAGGAGTAACCCTCCCAAGAAAGTACAAGCGCCAAATAACACCAGCGTGGGCAGCACTTGGCCACTACACCTACGGAGCCCGACAGACAGCCTCATCACAAAGCCGCTCAGAGGTCGGTCAGAGTTCGCCAAGACTGAGGGTTCAAATTCTCTGTCTTCACACCGGGCCAGAGTCAAGCCACCTACCCCCACCACACATTGAATGGATTTAGATCCTCCACCTGTTAGCAATCTTCTACACACTCACTCTCATTAGTACCTCTTGTCGCTTAAAAGTAGCACTTTCTTAGTAGCATTAGCCTAGACCAATCTTGGATCGAAGCTCAGCTTGGAAGGAAGAGGAGGCAGCCATCTTATGTTCTCAATCATTCTGATTTTGATGATATTTACTAGGATGCGCTAGATAAGAGAGTCAAGAACATGGCTCACGAGAGAAACACTCATTACGGGAGATCATCGAGACTCATAGCTTCCACAGGGAAGAACTTAATATCAATTTGAATCTCAGATTTGAGGTTAATGGCCAGCCAACCTTGGTCGCAAAGACACGCCGTGATTAGGTTGATTCTTCTACAAGTTATGGATGTGGATATAGAATACTAAAAGGATTATAGAGCCTCTCAAGGCTGAAATCGTGACCAAATTTCACAAGATATTTCTAGCCTTGGTACATAGACCCGAAGTGCCATTAACACACCTCACATGCTCGAGAGCCTAAAGAAAGCAGTCACCAATCACCAGTTGCATGGCATGCTTGGAGGAATGGGAGAGGAGTTCTGCTGCTAGAGGCCGCAATATGCTTACGAAGTTAGCAAGTACCAAATGGCAGACAATGCACGAGAGCTCCGTATTAGTCTTCAGGATGAGGAACGGGATATGGCAATTTGCAAACCCAGGGATGAGATTATGATTGCTCACCTGAGTGTGGCTTATGATGCAGTCACAGATGCAGAGGACAGAGAGGCTATCTACTCTTGGAAAACATAGTTGGTTTTCAAGGTAAAGATAGAGGATAGTTTGGCATCAGAGTTGGCTGAGAGTAGAGAGCACAGCACTAGTGCACTGCCGTGAGGACTCTGGTATTCGCCATCAAGTGCTGCTACTTACTGAGGTGGTGCTCTTACGTGAGCTTACCATGTTCCAATCAACCCTGATCGCCCACATTACTTTTCAAGACTGCTATTGTAAGATTACTTAGCTTATACCATGCCTCTATTGTTCATGAGGCAACGAGTAGGGCTTAACTCTCTACCAGATCAATACCGGTGAGATATGTCAGATCGACATAGTATTCTTCGTCGTAGTCTCATAGCTCCTTTATAGTGATACAGCTTAACAATCTCGCTGAGGGATTGATTGCTCGAGATCACACATAAGAACTCAGCCCTCACTTCTCGAGAGACATTATTAACACACCAGTTGAACTTATGTTACCCTTTCAAGTTGGTCTTTGATGTTGTCATCACATGCATATCTATTCCAGGAGTTTCTTTTAGGTTTTACGTTAACTGATGGTAGTCTTCCAGTTAACTCGCTTTCAATAAGGACGTGCATGCTCGCACAATTGTCCATTTTTAGATTAGATGTTTCGGTTAACTGATGGTAGTTTTCCAGTTGACTGTATAGTTTACTTCATTAGGGCTTGGCAACAAATCTTGCATGCATTGCAAGAATCAGGATGACTCCAAGGTGATTTTAGGGTTCTCTACCACACCTTGATGTATATAAATAAGAGCTTTTGCCTTACTCTGTAAATAACTTTGCTCGAGAGAAGCCATATGCTGCTACCACTCCTGCCTCAATATTGCTCTTTTGGTATTTGTTCATGTGCTCTTCGCTATTACGATTAATTGTTATGCCACATAGGGTTTCAAGAGATTGTAATGGTGGATTCTTTCCATAGTTTAGATAAATCTGTCTTGTAGAATCTTTTATCATTTCAATCTCGTGTTATGCCACATAGGGTTTCATGAAATTGTGATGATAAAACTGTTTTGTTATGATCAAGTGTTATGCCACATAGGGTTCCATAAGATTGTCATGGTAAATTCTCAAATCTGTTTTGTGCCCAATAAGCTTGTTTAGATTGAGATGATAGTTGCGCCACCTTGCCTTCAGGTAGAGAATCTAAACTCGTTTATCGTCAGTTAGTCAAACCTTGCTCCGTTTCCTCATGCTCTGTTTTCTTGAGGAGATTGGATAGAATTTAAGTAATTAGATTTAGTTGTAGTTAGTGGATCTGCAAAACCAGAAAACTCAGCTGCAACGTATAAGTTCTTTCAAGAAAGCCTTGTGCCTCTACAGCTGAAACAAAAAGACAAGACATAGTTTAGCTAATTTCCCTTTGCAAGTATTTTTGTCAAAGCACAACGAGGGAGCTTCCCCTGCTAATTTGAAGAGCACTCATTGCGTAGTGTGCATAGGCTGTTCATAACAACTTTTACTCCAGAGGTGTTAGTTGTTACGCCAACATTTTTCTTGGTCAGTTGAGAGTATGTGATGGATCAAGACTTAACATAGAATATTTTACCTTTTCTCTTTTCTGGGGATGGAGACAGAGAAATTCTTTATTTTGAGGTATCCTACTACTTTTTTACTTGTATGGGGATTCAAGAGGATAACCTGGTATGTTTTTAGGCTTTCCTGACCAGAGATGCTTGTCTCTTTACCTCTGGGAAGCAATCACTTTCAGATGCCAAGATTTATAGGGGACCCTGAGAATTAACAGATTAATTACCTCTTTTCAACCAATTCTGGTTGGTGGAGGAATTCAATTTCCTTCTGATGTTACATTACTAGGAGCAGAAGGATTGTACAATGCCAACTTCATATGTGAAATTCATGGTGAGTCTAGCTAAGACTGTATCCAACAGTTTGCATATGAAATCACAATATTTTGTACTGGGCTATCCACACGCAAGTGAAAAATGTGAGAGAACTCAACTGCAACAGTACATGCATAAGAGGAAGACTACATTGATTCCTTGATTCTAAATTCCTATAAGAGCCATGAGTTGCTCAACCGAGTTTTCTATCAACTAACAGGCTTTGAGTTACCTGAACTGATCTTCAGCTCATCCAACAGCCCATGTGTTACCTGAACTAACCTTTAATCCATCCAGTGGTCCATGAGTTAAGTGAAGTGAGACTTGAGTCCTTTTCTTACGAGTCATCTCAACTAAGAAACTCAAAGTACAATTATGATAGTCAAATTCATTAGAATAATTTAGCTGCAGCTATCGTTATTCATCATTAAGTACATTTCAATAAATACAGCAGGTCAACTGTCCAACTAGTCAAGATTGTCAACTTACCTGTTGAACAACAGAATTTTAGTCAGTGCAGCAGTATTTGGTCATTGCAACAATTTTCTTGAGTGAACAATGTTATTCTGGGTAGTGCAGTCATAAATGAAGTCAGATAGAGGTCAATTGTTTAGTTAAAACTTAAAGGTCAACTGTGTTAAGTTCAAGGATATAGTCGACCCTAGAAATCCATTCTGTCCTTGGAGGGTTTAATGGTCAAAAGAGGGAAATTATCGTAATTGATTTCATTAATTAGGGTTTGTCCTTTTATTCATTTGAATTTAATGAAAATTAAGAGGTTTCATGTGGAATCAGTTGGCCCAGTCAGCTGAACGATCATAATTAACTTTGCAATCAATGGTAGCAATGAAATCAAATTGTGAATTTGAGGTCATTAGCCTCTCCTATGTCTCATTTGTAGTCTTGGTGTCTCTTATCTAAGGCATTTTGTACGTTGATTAAATGGGCAATTGCTTGTCCCTTTCTGAAGTGGAAGGTTACTTGGAGCCATGAAAGCTTATCAAATATTTCATATGTTTTGTATGAAAGTAAATGGTTTTTTTCTTTAAGCATATTGGTTTTGGACTTCGTACATTCTTATTACTCAGTTACATATACTAATAGAAGGAGATTATAACTTCTGAAATTTGTATTCTTATTCTTATTTCTTTTGGATTTAAAACTGTTACCCATTGTAAAATCTGGTTCAAAACCTACAGTAAACTAATAACGTATTTATTCTAAAGAAACCCATGAAAGTGTTTTTTAGAAATTCAGAACTCTGAAAAACAGTACCTTTTATGATTTATGATTTTATCCAATTTTGATACAGAAACAAAAGCACTTAAAAACAAATTGACTGACATATTCACAAGAAAGGGCAAGTTGAATCATAAATATTTGAAAGTAATTCTTTGTTGTTCAACCTTGGAGAAGCAGCTTGTAGCCTACCTTTAAACTAAATTTATGTTTTATATGTTTGCATTTGATATTTCATTTGAGATTTTTGTTTATCAAGTTGGTCTGTCTTTGAACTTAATTTTTTCGTAATTTTTAATCGTTCTAACTGAGTGTTCTTGTTCTTCTAACAGCCACTTGCAGATGCAGAGGGCAATAATCATACTGATACGGTTGAACTTTTGAAATCTCATGGAGGCCAGTCATTGGTAAGCTTCAGTCTGATTTGAAGTCTGTTAGAATGTAACCAAACTTTATATCCTTATATGTTGTCTCCAATTTATACCATGTGCTTGTTTATAAAAAAATATTTTAAACATCTGTAGATGACTAGGTTTCATCAATACTTGCATTAGAAGATGCAACTGCTTAGGAGTAAACCCTTAACAAACTAAATAAAGTTGTTTAGACTAGGCAGTAAATGTTGCTGCAAATTGGAGTATAGCATTGGACATGGTGTAATGGATTTTTCAACAACGTACTATGTTATACTTTTTGTGCAAACCAGAACCTACTTGCACCATCTGACAGATTTTGCATATCTGGAAACTTTTTAAAGAAGTGAGAGATGGGATATATTGTACAAGAACAATCCACATACAAATTTCCAAGACCAGTAGACCTTCATTTTGTAAGTGCCATCATTACATGTTCAATAATAAATTATTAAAACCTATTTCAATTATCAGTCATGGACAACATTCACATACCCAGTGGCATTAGGAGTTAAGGCTATGTAGGATACCTGCTAAGCAGCTCTACACATGATAATTGGTGGATTAGTACTGAGCTTGAGCTTATGCCCTAGGGCTTGTCTATGTAATGTCCTGAACTGATTTTTACTTTCACAATGAACAGGTATGCAACGTTAACACCTTTTGATCATATGGTGAAAGGGGTTAGGTTGATATTGTAGTAAAATGCCTGTTGGCAGCAAGCTGCAGTCACACAACTCAATATTGCAATTGTGACAGAAATCTGAAAGTACTAAAAGACTTATTTTGGTGGCAAGCCTTCCAGATTAATTACAAATTGAATACTGAAAATAACTGAAACGAGTTTTGGTGGCAAGCCTTTTAGAACAAATTACAAAAATCTCAATCTGGCAAAGAACCACACAGACCAACATTAGAAATATTAATGCTGGAAAGTAAATGGTTTTCTAATGTCGTGGTGGCATAGCCTTCTAGACTTAGAAGTATGAATCGATTATTACTCATATTATTTTTGTTGGTAAACCTGCTTAGAAATTTACAATAAAAATCATTATTACAATTATTAGTAATACTGAATAATTACAATTACAAAAATATCCCTGAAATTGATTACCAACTGCAGCAATATTATGTCATATTTGAAAATTATTACCCATCAAAAATATTAGCAGCCTTCCCAGATTGATATGGCCACCTTAGTAGATATACGACCGGCTGGGTATAAATATATCAATAGCCTTTAAACCCTGCAGTTTCCTTTTTGTATTGGAACAATAAACTTTAGAAATATTTCCTTTAAATATGAATGGCTGCTTCCTTAAGTAGTTAAGGCAGCCTTAGTTAACATGGCCCAAAACAATGCAAATATAACTCAAGAAAAGTGCTGGCTGGAAAATTAAGAGAATGAAAGGGGTACGGCAGCCACTTACCTCTCCAATATATATATTTATCAAGGTTGCCAGGAGACTAGTACTGGTACTGGCACGGGAGATGGGTACTGGTACCGGTACTGGTATGGCTTTTTTTTAAAAGTAGGAGATGGTACTTGGAGATGCCATTTTTTTTTAATATAAATAAAAATTAAAAAATTAATAATTTATAGAAATTATGATGACATTGAACTTTCAAAACAAGAGCAGTGGTAAAGTTTAACAATGAAAATTAACTTTAAATACACAAATGTCATTGTGTCAAAGAGTCAAAGAGTTCATACTTCATATTTCATAATCATTGTTCACATTTGACATTACATATTTGATATTTAATATTCAATTACATATTGAAATTCAGAAATATTGATAGTTTGATAGGTTGATATGCAAACAAAAAACAAAAATCAGAAATCTATCTAATATCATCTACACCACATCATGATCATCCATGTCAAGGTCCTTAGCTATGATGCTCTCCAAATACTCATCACTCTAACTTAGGTTCCTTTGCTGGTAGTAGAACTGGGGGTAAATCAGTAAGGCCATCTGCTTCAACCACTTCATCCACTATGGCTGCAACATCTCCATCAGGTGAAATTTGGTCCCATTTTGCTGAAGGACCCTCCTTGTATGCAAGATCTACACAAGAGAGAAGACGAAGTGAGCTATGAGTGTGCACCGAGTTCTCTGCTTTCTTTGACCCTAATCGGTTCCTCTTTAGTGAATGAATAAAACCATAAGTACTCCAATTTCTCTCACAAGATGAAGAGCTAGCTACTTGTGAGAGTAATCTTATTGCAAATGATTACAATTCAAGGGTTTCACCTCCATGGTTCTGTTGATGCGTGTTTTATGACTCACCAAGCACTTTAGAATAAAGAATCCAAAGACACTCTATCCTCTCTTGAAAAACTGGCTAGTATGCTAAGATTGCCAAAAGGTCATACAACAACTCCAATGTTTCATAAGTTGGGTGCGGATAGGCTCTGTGGAAGATATGATTTTGCTGATAACACAAAGGGATTTACTCTAGCAAGTTACTCAGAAAGCAATGACCTAGATGCAGTGATATTTTTTTTCTTGGTTTTGGATTTGGGATAAAAATAAAAAAGAGAGTAAGGGTTGACGAATCCTATACTATTCCTATGAACTCAAGAGACAGTAAAGATTGAATGAAACCAAATAACAATACTTTGTTTCACCATGAAATACGACAACTACACAAAGCAAGTGCAATCTTCCAGGAATTTGTGCTTAAAATTTTCTTACTACAAACAACACCATCAATAGAACAATATCATTTGAAGTAATACAATGAAGCTTCCACGTTAAAGGCTCAGTCTAACTTTATGTATTGAATAGAAAGCATCCATCCAAAGAAAGTATGAGCTAAGTTTCACTTATCTTTTCAATCAATCTATCATTCCATTAACATACATCTAAAATAAATTCTAACTTGAAACCATTCAATGAGGAAGAGAAGTAAGTAACCATGCAACCATTTGACAATAAAAAAGAATCCAAAGCACCTCATGCATCATGAACTTCATTATCAAAATAGTTTTTTGCAACAATTTCATAAAACTCTTTCTCTCTTATTATGCTATCTATCTCTGCTATCTTCTTGCGTTTCTCTGCCTCTATCTCTGTATCTATCTATCTATCTATCTATCTATATCTATATATCCATCTGTATCTATATATCCATCAATGAGAGAATGAGAGAGGGTTTATATAGAGTTGCTGGAGCACAATGAACAACCGAGATTAATCAAGAATGAACGACAGAGATTAAAAATAAACAACCCTAATTAGGGTTTCCAAAAGCACAATCAGATAACAGGCAGTGAACTGGAGTGAAAAGCTATTCTCGAGGAAGCTCATCCTTATCCTCTTTGGGCACAGTATACTTGATGAATTTAGAAACTATCATGTCAACCTCCTCGATCGTGACAGGTGGCAGCGCATTGACCCTAAATTCCAGCAGATTGAGATCATCGGAGCATCCGGCAAAAGTGTCTTCCCATTTTGATTCCTGTTGCTGGAAACTGCGAAAGATGAACAGGAAGTGAGCTACCTTAGTCAAATTTTGCTTGCAGACAGGTCCAATGGTGAAGAAGATATCCTGAATTTTTCTCTTCAGGTTTTCGAACTGCAGGTTGTTTGCTCGCACAGTGTCTTTCTCCAGCGCATTTGTAGCCACAGCTAGGATCTTCTCTCAAACTTCTTTTGTCTTCTCCTCAATTTGGATTGTATCTGCCTTAATCTTTTCTATAATTTCACTTCGAATGATCAGTGTCATGTACCAACTCCCAAAATCATAAGCTGCCCCTAGTGCAATTACTTCTTTGTTGACCAACTCTTGTTTTGACACTCCCTTAAGTAGTTTGAGACATGGAAGGACTCTGTGTCGAACATCCTGGGCATTATCCCATGTTTCTGCCAATGTTGCAATCCTTGAGAGCAAAGAAGAAGTCTGCCCATACGCCAATGCTAGTCTTTCTGCAAATACGACCACCTCTTGCATGTTGCTACTCAATCGTTCTTTAGTTTCCTTAGCTATATTCTTCTCCTCTTCGAAATTCTCCTGAGAAATATTCATCAGCGAAGGAGCTACTGAAGTAGTCTGATCGAGAGGCTTAGTTAGGTGTTCAATATACTCCTTGAGTCGTTCAACCTCTCGCTTATACTCTTTCTTCTTTACTATCTCTTTTTCCAACTTAGCTTTGATAGTGGCAACAAAATTGTCCAACTCTTCCATCTCTTGTCCCTTTGTGGTAGGGCCTAAATCGACAGTGGTGATGGAATACTCCTGGGGAGAAATCTCTTCCCTCGATTTGTCAACTGTTGGTACAACAACTTGGACTGTACGATGCCCAGCTTCGTCCCTTTGGATGGTGGAGAAGGTTTTGGTAGGCTTCTTTGCACTGATTGCTTCTAGTCTGGCTAGGAAATCGATCATGTCATCTTCTTCTTGAACCTCTTCAGGCTCCTTTATCTTTAATCTCTCTTTCAACCAATTAGGAATAGTTGGCTGCACGATATCTTCTTCTTCCTGAACGTCCTGCACGACCTAGATTTCTTGGATTCCTCTTAAGGCTGAAATCATCCCATCTTCAAACTCGTTGTCCAAAATATCAACCTCATTGTTTGACTCCAAAACCTTGGTGTTCGTGGGTGATGGAGGCTCATCATCTTCAGGCTGAATAGGGATAGGAGAGGGAATCTGTATATCTCCAAGAGATTCATCAATGTCCAAGATTTCATTCACATTTGCGGAGATGGCAGAACGAAGAGGCTCCAGTCTTTGCTGCTTCCTAGCAGGTCCTTCGTTTGCAATTTCTTTTCCCTTCACATCTTTCCTTTTCTTAGGTTTCGAGCTTTCAATTGGCTCATCTCCTTGGCTTGCTCCAGCATTAGAAGAGTAAGATTCTAATTCGCCCATCAAAGTGTATGTCAAAGGCATTACTCTCAACCGCAGGTCTTTGATCTGTTGGTCTGCCCACCATTGTGAATACTTGGTGGTAGGCCTCATAAAGGTATCCAAGTCAGCAATTTCAGGTTCTGACTAGCACATGGGAGGAAGAGGTTGATTTTCATTGAAACCTAGTTGTGTGAATACGCCATCGTCCTCAAGTTGGTCTGGCATGCGGAAGAGTTCCGTTGTTCTAATCAAGCTAATAGGTAGTCTGGACCATGATCTTCTCTTGATATCAAATTCATCGGTGGCATTAGCCCAGTAATCTTCCAGGTCCACTTGGTGTTTATGCTTCCTTCTGTTCACAATTCTGATGTGATGGTGAGGATCAAAATTGACTCGAGATCGGTATGATGTGAAAGGATACCACTGCCATTCTAGTTTGGCACCTTCAGCTACCTGTGCGGACGAACAATACTCTTCCATGTTCCCAATAAAGAATGGGAAAGTGACGGCTGCTTTCTGCTTGGGCCTTTGGATATTTTGGAAATTCTCCAATTGCCTAAGTACCTCCAGTAGGATCATCCTGTGGGTGGGGTAGATAGGAAGTTTGTACAGATTGCCAGCGAACCCCTAGATTCGGATATAAGTAAATCTAGGAAACTGGATGTACCAGGATCCATATTTACTGATAAGACTTTTTGCCTCATGTGTTAGCCTCTGATGGGTTCCTCCTTGTAACATCCTTGTGATAGTCATCAAGAATGCGTCGTGTGCTCTTCTCAAATGAGATTTGGCAGAAAGTTGCAATTGAGGATAACATTCATATGCCTTGAATTGATTTTCTCCATTGCCGACAACACCTTTGCATATCAACCCAGGATATTTATAGGCTCTGGCCAATAAGTAAACGATATAGGAACCCATATGAAATGCCTTAGTCCTTTCAAGGTTGATCAACTGTTCATGGATGTTATCATTGATCATTCTTGACCAGTCAAACATTTTGACCCTGGAGGTGATTTCCTCAATAAAGAAGTACATCCACGTTTCAAAATAGGCACCTTGAGGATTGCCCATTATTCTGTTCAAGAGCAAAACAATGTCACCGTAGTCCTCCTTGAAGTCTGTTCTGCGCGGCCTCTTAGGCATTTTCTTGGCAGAAGCTCGTGGCTTTTCTAACCATGTTTTGTTGATATGGGTCGCACATTGATCTGCTTGATCATCAAAGATTCTTTTGGCTTCCCCTTTTGTCTTGTATGAAGCTCGAACATGTTCAGGTATGCCAAATGCCTCTTGGATAGTTGGTGCTCCAAGGTGCGCCAAAATTCTTCCATTAGGAGCTATAATTTGTCTTTCCTGCGGATTGTAATGTCTTGCACATTCGACTATCAAGTCGACACACTGGGTTGCTGGAGGAAATCCGACAGCTTGAACAATTCCATTGCGCATCATTCTGTGGGCAATCGTTGTTGGCATAAGTCCATTTAATCCATACATCCTTTTCTTGAACTCTTCAAAGTCCACATGTCCAAGGTCCATATCTGCAATGTTTTTCCACTTGGAAGTGATCTTTGTCTCCCATTGGGCTCCCTTGCTGGCGAATTTCATTGATGCTTTCTTTGACGATCCTCTAGGATTGGTCATCAACCTGCGAGAAAGAGAATACAATAAACATTGAATTATTTTCTCTAAAATTTCCTTACGAAACTTCTAACTTTCAGCTTGTCGAAAGGTAAATTCATTGAAAAAGCAAGCTGAGTATAACACAGTGAAATTTTCGAAGATAGAATGAAGATAAAGGTAAAACTAATTCATCAAACTTCGGAATTACTCTGTGGCTGGCAATTTAATTGAAAACTTCGAAAATCTGGTTTTTATTGCCGAAAAAGCAAGCAATCTCTTAAAAATTTTGGACTTCAGCCTATAATTCCATCTATTTCTTCGTTTCTCTCTCCTCGAAATCAATTATTCAACTCTCAAAAAATTTCTATCTTTCAAGAAAATTTCTTTCTCTTGAGAAATTTCTAACTCTTAAAATATTCTAACTCCCGTAAAAAAAATACTAACTCATGAAATGAAGAGAGAGCTAAGCTTCTTCTTGAATCGCAATTGTGAGTTGACTTGTGAATGCCTTATAAAGTTGACAAATTCGTTTCATTCTCAAGTTCGTCGAATGTAGACTCCAATTTGTCGAGGAAAGTTTCTAATTTTCTCTCTTTTCATCTTTATCCTCATTGTAAATTTGAAGTTTATCCATAGAGCTCGATCTTTCTCTAAGTGTTTTGAAAAAATAATTGAAGGTTTTCATATGATTTTTCGATTTTCTCAACCTTTAATTCTTTATTTTTTATTTTAGCCATGCTTTATTTTAATTTTGCAATTTTTTCATGGGTTTTTCTCTTTCACTTCACCATGGCGGACTTCCATGTGTTTTGGCCATTTCATAATTTTCTCTTTGAATGTCCTATGCCTTAGACAAATTTTGCTAGGCAAGCTTTCATTTTCTTTCACCATGCCCTCTATAAGTCCGACTTTACCATTTAATCTCCACTTTGTTTATCACCCCATGGCGGATTTAAAATCTTTCCTTCCATTAACTTGAGCAAGGCGAACTTTCATGTGTTTATCCATTAATCTTCTAAGTATGGCGGACTTGGGAGAGTTCTTTCCATCTTTATTTCAAAGTCTAGACGGACTTCCTTATGTCTTCTCCTCCTTTCAACCTATACTTAGCCAAAATTTTGATCATTTCATCCAAGGGCGAACTTTCCTTCCACCTTTTCACTTGCCAAGACTTAGCCAAAATTTTGATTTCTCCATCTTGCTAGGCTAGGCGGACTTCAAGAGTTTCTTTCCACTTGCTCAAGAGGGGTGGGCGGACTTTCCATTCTTCCTTCCATCTACCAAGGGCGGACTTTCTAACATTCATGCCAAATGAAGGGCGGACTTTCCACAAGGCTTGCCATGTGCTAAGGCAGACTATCCAACATGTTTTCCATTCATCCATCAGCAAGTCGGACTTCCAAGAAACAATTCCATCAGCATGGGCGGACTTTGGAGAGGTCTGGCCATGAGCAGGTCGGACTTTCTCATGTCCATGCCATCTTTCCATTAGCTGCTGGGTGGACTTCCTGATCCTTGTGCCATTTTCATCAGCTGCTGGGCGAGTTTCCTGAACCTTGTGCCATTTCTTTTATGCTTTTCGTCTGATTTTTTTCAGGCTTTTCACCAGATTAGGGTTGCTTTTATGCCCTTTTTGTCTGATTTTTCCCAGATTTTAATCTAAAAGGCCTGCTTTTTAAGTGATTTTCTGATTTCTCGATTGGCTTTTTGCATGCTTTTTATGATTTTTGGTGTGCTTTTCAGTTGATTTTTTTGGTCCAAAAGGCATGCTTTTTGATTTCTTCCCCGGATTTTTACATGCCTTTTTAGATTTTTTGATGATTTTTGCATGCTTTTCAGTCTAAAGATGGAAACTTTGACCCTGTGACTGGTGGGGACCATGGCACTTGCCAAAAATAAAAAGTTTCTAGAAATAGAAAAAGCGAAAAAGCAACTTTCTAAAAATAGTAAATTCCCAAATGGCCTGAAAGTGCCAAAAACGAAAAAAGCAAAAAGTAAAAAAGCAAAATCCCTAAAAAGTTGGAAGTGTCAAAATTGGGCGAAAGCACAGGTGATCCTCGTCTGCGGGTTCCTCTGAACACTTCTATGACGTTTACGCGCAGTTTAAGGCTTGAAATCTCAACTTGACTCAAGTGATGACTCCGGACTTCGACTTGAAACCCACAAATCGAAAGAGCTTACGAAATTGCTACCCAAAGCTAAACCCTAAAGACAAACCGGCGAGGGTCCCCATGTGCAATGGGGCGATGTGTGAAATAGGTCACAATAGGTTCCACCACCACTCTATAGGGTCTTTCCTTGCTCACATATCGTATAAAGCTTCCACGGAAGAAAAATCACCATGCCCACGTGTAAACTTATTCCATTGACTCCTCATAACTGAAGCTTCCTCACCTCGACCATAAATCTTTTTTATTGCAGCCCAAAATCCCTTCATTATCTCTCTATCCTCATATGGAGCCCAATTATTGGTCACTTATATATTATGCCATTTAGGATTTAAGGCATAGATAGCACAATGAAGAGGTGTGTTAAGTTTTTTCCATCTTCCATGTAACTTTTCTTCTATCAAAGGATATAGTGAAAGATCTTTTGCATCTGTTATTTTCTTAATTATTTCACACATGGAATCTATTTCTAAATAAATTTCTCCCAAACATGACTTGTTTGAATCTGCAAATTTGATCACCTCACATATGGGCTTAATAAAGTCCACAACAAATTTAACACCAGCCCAAAAATAGTCATCAAGGACCATACCTCTCACTTCTACTGCATCATTTGATGTAGATTGCCTCCAAGCTGCCCATGCATCACTAACTACTATGGAACACAAAGCTCCTTTCACTTCACAAAGACGGTCAAGAAGAATAAAATAAGAAGCAAACCGTGTATTAGCTGGTTTGAGAAGTTCCACCTTGGCAAATTTTTGATAAATGGCTTGTGTGATGGTTAAATATGAACATTTGAATATTTCTGCCCTTTTCTATGAGAGCTCAAACCCACTGAAACTTGCCAATTTCTTTGAGTGCATTATTCAACAAATGCACACAACATGGTGTCCAAAATATATGCTTGTATTTCTTTTGCACTAACATGCCTGCTGCTTTACAAACAGGGGCAGCATCTGTAACAATTTGGATTACATGTGATGTCCCCACCTCCTTGATGCTGTCACATAGTTGGTTAAAAAGAAACTTTGCATTTTTTTCTTCCTTTGAACAATCTATTGCCTTCAAAAAATAAGGCCCTTTGCTACATGTTACCATGATATTAAGTAATGGACGATTTCTAGTATTTGTCCACCCATCCATCACAATGCTGCATCCTTCTGTAGCCCACACTCTTTTCATTGGTGCAGTTTGTTGCTCTAATTGAATTTTTTCTTTATCAATTAGAGTAGTGCGAAGCTTTTCATACATTGGTGGTTTATACCTAGTTGGTGCATTAGTGATAGTTTGGACCATCTTTGTAAAGAAAGGTGAGCGAGCAACATTAAACGGTATTGCATTTGCATGAAAGAAGCGTGCAATCGCTGCATCAACCGCTTCTTGACCTTGCACATCAAATAATTTGCCAATGGGTTTGAGCTACCAATGTGTGGTCTCTTGTGAGAACTTTCTGCTGCTAAATCTCTTGAAGACACATCCACCTCTACCTCTCTATTCTGATTTTGATTTGCAGTAGTTGCCCCTGTTGTTGAAGCGTGAGAGCTCAAATTAGAAACTTTTCCATCATCCCTTTCTTGATCCCTCACAGCCTCATATCGTTCCACCTCATTTGTACAAGGATCAACACCTTTTCCAGGTATGTGAAGGAAATGAGCCCTCACCCTCGTATAAGTACCTTGCCATGACATTTCACATAACTTGCATGTGATCATGGCTATTCCACTTGAACCCTTTGGCCCCATCACAATACTTCCACAATGGGTACTTGTTTTCCCCAACAGCTACAGAACAGCTATTAATTTAAAAAAAAGAAAAAAAAAGAAAAGACATTGGACACAACAGCTACAAAAAGAAAAAATTTAAAAAGTAGAAGACAGTAATAAAATTTTAAATAATGGAGTGCAGTCATATACTGTGAGGCGGTTCAGGTTTCAGTTCTACTTTTAGTAAGGTTATGAACTTATGATGGTCATGGGACTGTCCATCAAAATTCCAACAGGTCCTCATTGATTCATTAGAAATGCATAACATCAGCATGAACTATGAAGAGGACTGACTGTCTGAGCAATATTTATGGACAGAAAGAAGGTTACCAAGGAAACTCACAGAAGGTTAATGACTAGACAGAGGAAATAGATGCCATATCTGCAACTAGAACATTAGATTATAAAGGTATGCATTTTAATTTTTAATGGCTCCACAACAACATAAATAACTTCCCTTTTCAAACTCAGACTTATATATGAAGTAACAGACCTTTATTTATAGGTCTACATTGTGTAACAGCAATAAGCAAGAAGTTTACAAACAACCCAGACTTGGATATAAGCCGCCTGGGTGAGTAAAGGACCTAAAGGTTGATATTTAGATATTAATATTATGTACAGAGGCACATCAGGAATACAGAATTGAACCATGTAGGATTTAGTCATCTCAAGATGACCAGAATGAGTAGTCATTACAAAAATGACATTAAAAATGCCCATAAAAGCCTTTGCCTAGTTAACATAGACAGACATACCAAGTGCACATCAGTGACATTACAAATACAATAATAGTACAAAACAATGGCATTCCTAGGACTCAATCAATAGGTTACTGATTTGAAACAACACTAGACTAGTTTACACGTTCTTGGAGGATGATTTTCAAGGTTTGAGCTTGGTGGTGTTCTTGTTTTAGTGGCATGCTATTAAAGTTTAAATCCCTTACAACAATAGGAAAGAATTGTTGGTTTTCAGAGAGCAAAACAATAATAATATTTATAATTACATTCCCACTTTGCATCGTTCAATACAATACATACTTATAGGAGTTTTAGTTCCTACATTATAGGAACAACTCTCTAATTATTAGAGTTGTTTTAGCAACTCAATCGAGCATACACTCGTATAACAACATAATTCTAATAAACCATACTAACAATAATATTAAGTTGTTTCTCAACAACTTAATATTTGTTACATATGATTATAATGCTAATTTAAACATGTGAACACTAATCTCTAATAAGAATACCCCCACCCAATACAAAGAAAACAATGGCAAAGGCAAAATTCATTGCACTATAGATTATGTGGGGCACAAACTAGAAAAATCACTTCAGAAATCCCACGAGGTCACACTGCCATAGGATTGAATACTCCCCAAACTAACAAAAGTAAATAGTTACTTACCAAAAGAAATTGCCTGTTGCCCTCCACAAAAGAAATTGCCCTCCATAGAAGAAATCACGTGGTTCAAATCAGTCTTCAGACTTTGACTTGAGTTGAGAGGCTGAGGGCTTGATTAAAGTTGCGTTTTCAATGAATACTGTTCATTATTTTTTGTGTTCTGCCTTTTAGTCGACGGGAGACGGCGAGTTAAATTTTGGGAGACTTCAAGAGACGTTGGGGTACTTTGGCCGTGTTTCTGAGCTGTTGGAGGTGTCTCAAGAGGCGTCTCTAGTATTGGAGAAGCGTCTCCGTCTCCGAGACGTGTCCCAGGGGGTAGGAGACATGTCTCCCGGTAACTATGATATTTATATGTAATTCAATGAAATTCAGTCCCTTCCACAAGTATTCACATTTCACAGCCATCTCTCCAATAAGTATTCACATTTCACAGCCATCTCTCCAATATATATATTTATATATAATTCAATGATATTCAGTTCCTTCCATAAGTATTTACAGCCATATGAGGTGCAGTTGGGAAAATGGAAAGGCGACCAGTCTAGGAATGACAAAAAAATAATTCTTACAGATCTCACACAAAAATCTCATCAAAATAAATAATCTAAAATCATCTTAATTAGGAATTGAAAGCTTTTTATAACTAAAATCTAGAAACTCTACACATGCACACAAACTTTGGAAAATCATGCCAAGCTGTAATATATTCAGAAAAATCCAACACAACCAAAATAATTGAAATTGAAGAACTATTTGTAACAATCAGCTCACTGGTAATCCTTGAATGGAATTACTCAAATGAATATGAGGGTTCTCATCCTTGAATCCATTCTTTGCTAAAGGCTTTTTGTTCTAGGGAATAAAAGATGAACAATGTTCAATTTCAAGAGAAATGAATTTGATAACATGAATTGGAAACCCTCTCCATTTATCAACTCCTCTTTATATCCATTTTTTTGAGGAAAAATATTATTATTATTTTTATTCTTTTCCTACCAAACTTGTTTTTTGAAGAGTGACTAGAAGAACTTATATAAAATACATTACTTTCTAGACCTTATTCCTAGCATCACTTTTGATCCGTCCTTCAAAACAACCTTTTTAATAATAAAACACAAGTTGCCTTTTAATCAATATAATTTCAAAGTTAGTTTTTTGATAACTTAAGTTTAATTATAAAATTATTTCCTTAGTTTAAAAAAAGTCACGAGAGTCTGCCCTTTCTGAAATTGCTTGTCCTCAAGCAATGCTGAATCTTCCTACAAATATACTAGGAATCCCAAACCGATCTTGACAATTTGCAATTCCTAGTCCTCAGTCCTTCATGTGATGCAACTATATTTTGTTGCATCTCTTTGATATAATTAGGAGTTGGAAGCCCTATTGGACCAAGTGATACTTCTGCGACTATCTCAATTAATGAATTGTCTAAGTTTTCCCCCATGATAATTGAATCATGAACCAAATGGGATCTTGGAAATTAATTCTCTGTTTAGACCATTCTTCATGCTAGCCTAATTTTGTGCTATTGTCCTCTGAAGCCATTATTTCTGATTCCCATCTAGTTGTGACATCCTCAAGTTGCTTTGCTTTTGATCCGCAATTTCCTACAATTTTTTTTTAGTTATGTCCAACTTTGCACTTGCAACTTCTAAGCGGTCATTTGTGAAGAACAATTACATGGTTCAACTTCCACCATGCTACTTTGATATTATTATGAATTGGAATCCTCAAATGATATATTTCTTGAATACGCTTGGCAACATTTATTTGGGTCATAGCAACTACCACTCGGTTTTCAACAAGGTCCTTAGCTTCATATACTTTTCTCAATGCTGTTAGAATATTATATTCTTATGTATTAATGGTCAATATTATATTATTGTATTAGTCTAGTTTTATACTGTTTCTATAGTATCAAGTAGGTAGAGTTGGTCATTTCATTAAATGACTACTGTCTTTGTATTATCTATATATTGTAACTTTTTGCTTTCTGTTAATGCAATCTTCTTCCAAGATCTTCCAGTTCAGAACTAAACATGGTAATCATGGTATCAGAGCCTAGAAAAAATTCGAGGGCTTTTTTGATCTAAAGAATTTCATGGATCTTGTTCTGAAAATCACAAGAGTTTTGAAATAGAAAAATCGAGGGTTTGAAATTTCTTGTTCTGGACACGATTGTTCACCCTTTGGATGCGATTTTTCTACTGCTTTGGTCACATTTTCCTATCATTCTCTGCCACAACCAGCTCGTGTTCTGTTTAGGCGTGGATTTTTTCTCCTTTTGCCCACGTTTCCTCATTATTCATTTTTGGACGCAATCTGCATCTCTTTTGGTTGCAATTTAGCTGAGTTACTGGTCGAGTTTCGTCTTTTTATATGGGCACAACCCTCAGGACGTATTTCTGGTCATTTTTTGACCTCTTTGCCCTACGTTTTGAAGGTTTATTAAGCCGTGATCTTCAGTCTGTATACCCACATTTTTTTAGACATTTTCATGCTCAATTCGTGGTGTTTTTTTGCTCATTTTTGAGCCTCTTCTAGTCGTCTTTTCCTTCATTGGTGACACCTATGGTTCTACCCTTTGTTTTCCACGATTTCATGTGGATTCGAGCTAGTTTTCTGCAATTTTTTTGGTCTTCAATGGCGGCCTAGGGTTCTAGCACTTTCAGCTAGGGTTTTGACCCCTTAGATCAAGTCGATTTTTTTTTTTCTGATTGTAGATTCTTAGTGGGTTTTTCGAGATCTCAACTGGCTGGTCGTTAGATTTTTTTGGGTGTCTCAAAGTTCGTGCCTCGAAATTTGTGCAAGTGGGTGCTGACGCAATTTTTTGGGTATTTAGAAAATTTTCTAGGTTTTCAACATCATTTTCTGGGTACTCTTCAGATCTTCTGGGTTTTGTCTTCAAAGTGCTTCGAAATTCGTGCTAGGGTTTCTGCTTTAAATTTGTGTTTATGTTTTCGTTTTTCCTTCACCAGTTTGACTTCAGTGTACGTGATGGCATCTCTGACAAATATAATACTCGAAAGTAGCCAGAAGTTCAACGGGAAGAATTACAAAACCTGGGAGCAGTGCATGCTTACGATCTTTGAATATTGGTGTCTTGATCAAGTCGTTTTGGGGAACTCAACCCGTCCCATTGTAGTTGGAAAGGATTAGGACAAATGGGATGAATGCAACCGAGAAGTTGTTATGCTCATCAAGCTTTTAGTCACTAACGGCCAATTGCCACAAGTGTCGTCAGGCAAAACAGTTGCTGAGGTCTAGACGTACTTGAAGGATCTCCATGAAACGTCAGATAAGAGCCGTGCGTTCTTTCTTAAGAACATGCTCTTTTCGATAATGATGGACGAGAAGACCCCTCTCTAGGAGCATCTGACAAAGATCAAGGATATTTGCGACTAGCTAGAAGCTATTATTCGCAAAATGGAGGAAGAAGATATGGTGGTCATTACTCTGAAGAGTCTCCCACGTTCGTATGCGCATTTCATCAAGACGCTGAATATCACCTCCACCAATGTTGATCTCATATTTGAAGATCTTTGCAACAAGCTCTTGTAGCAGGATCATTGGAGATAGTAGTTTGGAAGCAGTACTAGTTCGTCCTCCACAAAGCAAGTGTTCTTTGCCAAATCTTCTGCTAAGAAAAAAGGGAAGGCACAAACTTCTCAGTTGAAAAGCTTTGGTTCTTCTTAGGACAGCAAAAAAAAAAGGGACCGTTCAGTGCAATTATTGCCATAAATACAGTCACATGAAGGCTGATTGTCTGGTTCGATTGGCTTCTCAACAAAAGAAGCAGGGCGGGTCTCAACCTAAGGCCAATGTCGCGGAGCACACTGATAAGAAAGAATTTGCATTCTATGCGTTTATGGCCAAGAGAACAACATATTTAGTACAATCTTCTGCCTGGTATATTGATTCCGAGGCATCGCGACATTTTACTCATCGTCGGGATTGGTTCACAAAATTCAAACGATTCTTTGATTCAGTCATTTTTGGAGGAGGTGAAGAGTACACAGTTGCTGGTAAGGGCACTGTCCAGATTCACTCAAGAGGAAGAAATTGACTCTTTCTTGATGTTTACTATGTTCCAGGCATGGAACATAACCTTCTCTCATTTAGTCAAATCATGCGGCATTCTCCCCAGTTAGATGTTGTTTTCAGTTCGTCCACCTACAACATCGTTGATAGGGAGACTCATACTACAATCGCTATGGGACTTGAGGATCATGGTTTGTATAGACTTGTTGATTCTGGTGATTCTTAGGAGCACGCTTTGGCAGCTAGGAGCACTTCCATCAACAAACTTTGGCACTAGCGTTATGGGCACTTGAATGTGCACTACCTCTCTCAACTGTCTCGGGAGGGTTTGGTTGTTGGTCTACCTAAGATCCAAACTCAAAATCATGGAGTTTGTGGAGCTTGTCAAGCTGGAAAGTAGCATCGGACACCATTCTCAGATGGTGATTCTTGGTGAGCGTCCAAGGTACTTCAATTGGTTCACGTTGATGTATGTGGATTGATGAACACTCCATCTATTACTGGGTTCAGGTACTTTTTATTATTTGTTGATGATTTCACTCGAAAAATGTGGGTGTATTTTTTGAAACATAAATAAGATGTATTCAATACATTTCAACAGTTTAAGGCCTTAGTTGAGAAGGAATCAGGTTCTCAGATTGTTACTCTAAGGTCAGATAATGGGGGGGAGTTTTGTTCAGCTGAATTCTCTTCTTTTTGTGCTACACACAACATTAAACGACAACTCACCACACCATACACCCCTCAACAGAATGGTGTTGTTGAACGTAGGAATCACACCATTACTGAAATGGCTCGTTCTATGTTGGAGTACATAAAAGTACGTAAGAAATATTGGGCTGAAGCAGTCTACACTGCAGTCTACCTCCTGAATCAGTCACCTACACAGGTTGTTAAGAAGATGATTCTCGAAGAAGCCTGGTCATGACGTAAGCCTAAGGTGGGCCATCTGAAAGTCTTTGGTTCTACAGCTCATGTATGGATTCCAAAAGCCAAGCGTGTCAAGTTGGACTCCAAGAGCCAGACACTTATGTGTATTGGTTACAATGACAATCACAAGGCATACAGGTTGATTGATATGGAGACAGATCATCTCATAATCAGTCGTGATGTTGTGATTGATGAGACTACTGGTCCATTTGTTCCTACTTCCAGTCCTGCGGATCAGCCTATGAAGGTTTCTGATGAGGGTGTTCGTCTTCCTCTTGGTTCCCCTGATGGGAGGGCTTTAGAGCATTTCGACTCTGAAGATGAGGAGTCTACCGATCATGGTCTTGCATCACCTGATTTTCCTCAGGACTCACATCCAGATGACTTTGTTCCAACAATCCCAGGTGATGCTGTTTCTCCTATTTCCAATGCTGGTACTTCTACTTGTCGGCCTAAATGGTGGCTCAAGACTATCAGAGATCTTCATGATGATGAACTCATTGCGGGAAGATCAGCTCGTAGAAAGAGCAAGCAACAACACAGTCAATTTTGCTCTTATGGCCAACATCCACAACATCTATGAGCCTCATACATATTCAGAGGCTAAAGGAATTCCAGAGTGGGAAAAGGCTAAGGTGACTGAATATCATAGTCTTCTGAAAAATAACACTTGGGTTCTTTCTGATCTTCCTCTTGGGAAGAAACCTATCAGTTGCAAATGGGTTTATAACGTCAAGTATCATGTAGATGGTACTTTGGATAAATACAAGGCCAGATTAGTTGCTCGAGGATTCACACAGCGGGAGGGCATTGACTATGAGGAGACTTTTGCTCCTACTGCCAAGATGAACTCAATTCGTCTTCTTCTCATTATTGCAGCCCAATTTGGCTGGATGGTTCATCAGATGGATGTCAAGAGTGCCTTTCGCAACGGTGAATTGTAGGAAGAAGTCTACATGACGTAGCCTCCTGGTTTCAAGGTTGTTGGCAAAGAACATCGGGTATGTAGACTTGTGAAAGCGCTCTATGGACTGAAATAGGCTCCTCATGCATGGTACATCAAGATTGATCAGGACTTGGTTGATCATGGTTTTTAGCGCAACCCTTCTGACAATAATCTGTATGTCAAAAACTTTGGTGATGATTTCCTCTTTCTTGTTGTCTATGTTGACGATTTGATCATTACTGGCAGTGTAGCACATTTGATTACAACAATCAAACAGGATTTGTGCCAAGCCTTTGACATGACAGATTTGGGCCTTCTTCATTATTGCTTGGGTATTGAGGTTTGGCAGACAACTAATAGTATTTTTATCTCTTAGTCTAAATATGCTCGAAATTTGCTTGACACATTTTGGATGCAGGATTGCAAACCTGCCTCCACACCTATGGAGAAGGGTCTGAATTTGTTAGCCAACTCTGATTCACCTCCAGTCAATGAAACGACATTTAGGCAACTAGTGGGCAGTCTCATCTACCTCATTGCCACTAGACTTGACATCAGCTTTGCCATGAGCTACATTTCTCGCTTCATGATCGCTCCCAGAGTTGATCATTGGATTGCAGCAAAGTGAATGCTGAGATGTGTTAAAGGCACTTCAGATTATGGCATTCTGTACGCCAGATGCAAGGATCCAAAGCTGATTGGTTATACAGACTCAAATTGGGCAGGTTCAGTGGACAATAGAAAATCCACTTCTGGGTATGTCTCCAGTTTGGGTATAGGTGTGGTAACATGGACCAACAAGAAGCAACAGCTAGTAGCTTTTTTCTCGACTGAATCTGAATATCGAGGAACAGTTAAAGCAACATGTGAGGCAGTTTGGCTCTGTAGAATGCTTTTTGATATGCACATATCATAAGCAGGATCTTCTTCCTTGTACACTGATAATCAAGGGGTGCTCAAACTAGAATACAAGAATTAAGGGAAATAAGCTAGAATGTTGAAAGTACTCGACACCCAGAATGTGCTTTCTAACCCGGAGTGGGAAATGAGCTATCATAGGGCGGAGGTAAAGGAAATACAATTGCAATTACTTAATGTAAAGTTGAGCATTACAAATCATGATAAGCAAGAATAACAACTGCTGTCAGCTTACAATATGAAAGATAATGCCTTGCTATCAATGTGAATCAACATGTAAATAGAGCTGCAACAATATATATTGAATTCCCTTCAATGAATAATAAAGCTTTGATCAAAAACTCTACTATTAAGGCCAACTTGATAATCTGATTTATGACAGTCCTGTTTTCCGCTTGCATGAACAGCAGCCTTATAACTCACAAATTCACTCACAACTGACTCCAAACTCAACCAAATTCCACGAGACGAAATGCAAAATGATCTTAGGATGATGGCGACCAAATTGGAACACTGAAAACTGATCAAAAGTCCCTATTTATTTAATGCACGAATCCCAAGGCAGATCTAGATGGTATGGCCCAGCAGGAGGGGCGATTTGCATTTAAAAATCACAGCCTTCAATAAAAATCTACAACTTTGGGAAATGGGTCGCCCCTTACAAATAGAGAGAATGAAACAATACCCAGAAGCACTCTTTTTGTATTTTTTGATTTATGAATAAAAACGTAAATCTGCTACAATGAATATGCAACTCCAGAAAACCACTAATATGCATAAAACTGATTTACAATACCTCACAAAGACTAAAATGCAGAAATCTCACAATAAAGCATTCAACTACACTATCTCACCACTAGTCGCTATCTTTCAAGCGAGAAGCAATGCTAAGCTAGGAGGCGTACATTCCTCGAAGCAATCCCAAAGCCAATCCGGCAGCATAACATTCCTGTAGACAAAAGATCCTGAAAAGAGAACCAAAGGCTTCCTTTTATAATTTTCCGTTGACCTTCTTGAAGCCCTAATCTTCTTTTCTGAGTCAAACCCTAATCCTCCAAAAGATGGTGTCCTTTTCTTCAAAGCTTCAATTTTGACTTTTTAATTAAATTCATCACTTTAATAATGGCGTCCAATCTTAAGGCTTTAATTCAACCTTAATAATTATAAAATTATCTCAATGATGGCGCCACCCCTTAAAGACCACTTTTTAAAACATCATTAAGTTAAGAGACTAGGCCAAGGGGGTAATATAACATTAAAATATAATGTTATTTAAGTGAAATGAACTTATCTCTCTGAAACTGCATCCCGAGGCCAGAATCTGAATAAACCAATTGAGTCGACTGAGGAGGAAAGTCAACTGTACCGAGACCAAAAGGACCACTGCCAGAAATAGAATTTACTAAAAATAGTAAACTCCAGAAAGTGCTTAGAATGCCAAGAGAAACATATCACTGCGAAGGCCACAGAAAACCCAGAAGGAATCTGCAGTTCAAACACCAATTCACGAGCAATCGCAACCTCCACACAAGAAACCCTAATCAAACCATCCGAGTAGCCTACGGGTCTCCAGAATAGGCCAACGATCATCTGAGAAGAGCATGCTCGAGAAGGGGACATTACAGTCTGCCCTCCCCAAGATTGCTTGTCCTCAAGCAATCGCAACTCTAGATGCTGCAGAATCTCATCATTCTCCCAAGTTGCATCCTCTAAAGGCAAATTTTTCCACTTCACCAAGTATTCTCTGATTATTCTTTTCCTCAAAGAACGCTCTCGAGAATCAAGAATCTCCTCTGGAATTAAAACCAACTGTCCTTCTTCATCCAAGGGAGGCAACTGTGATGCAGCAATAACATTATGTCCAAGCGCTTTCTTGAGACGAGACACGTGGAAGACATTGTGCACTTTGCTACTTGAAGGTAGCTCCAACTCATACGCTACTGCTCCCACCCTTTTGATAACCTTGAACGGCCCATAGAAGCAAGGTTTGAGCTTCTCTGCTCCTCTCTTCTTGAGAGTAGACTGTCTATAAGGCTGTAGTTTGAGATAAACCATATCCCCAACCTCGAAAGAGCGCTCAACACGCCTCTGATCAACATACATCTTCTGCTGATTCTGTGTAATCTGAAGATTGTTCTTCAATGATTTCATGATGTCTTGACTCTGCTGCAATAAGTCCTTGGCTTGAGGAGCTTTGCTATCGCCAAATACCAAATCAGCAAAGCTAGGTGCTTCATAACCATAAAGAGCCAAGAAAGGAGACATCTTTATTGACATATGAAAGGAAGAATTATAACAGTACTCGCCTATATGAAGCCACTTAACCCATGCTCTTTGCTGCTCCGAAACATAGTTTCTCAAGTAGCCTTCCAACCACTTGTTCACTATTTCAGTTTGTCCATCTATTTGTGGGTGATAACTAGTGCTTGGAGTAAGCACAGTACCACTCATTCTGAAGACCTCTTGCCAAAAAGTGCTTAGGAACTTGCTGTCCCTATCACTCACAATGTTTTTTGGCAGCCCATGTAACCTAAACACCTCATGAAAAAACAGATCTGCAACTTGGGCTGCTGAAAAAGAGCTGGTAATGGCGAAGAAGTGCGCAAATTTTGTTAGTCTATCCACTACCCTGTGATGAAGTCCATCAATATGCTTTCCCATTTTTGATTGGGAATAGGGAGAGGTTGCAGCAGACCGGCTGGTAAAGTATGCTCATTCTTGTTCATTTGACAAACGAGACACTCTTGAATGTAGCGTTGAACTTCTCTTTTCAACCCTTTCCAAGAAAATCTTTCCCGGATCTGCCTATATGTCTTAAAGAACCTTTGATGACCAGCAAACGGAATGTCATGAAATGTCAACAAAATCTTCTTTCTGAGCTTAGAATCAGCCACCAAAAAGATTCTACCCTTGCAGTGTATCAACCCTTCAATCACCTTGTACCTTTCGTCATGAAAAGTACCCTCAATGATGCTGGTTGCAAACTGATTTTTGGCATAATTAGCAAGCAACATGTCCTTTCAATCAGCAGTAAGCTCACACAATGAGCTCAAATGGGGTCTCTTAGACAGAGCATCAGCCACAACGTTATTTTTCCCTTTGACATACTCAATGTCAAAGTCGTAAGCTTGAAGCTTACTCACCCACTTTTGTTGCCTCTCGTTCAGATCCTTCTGATGCATGAAGTGTTTGAGACTATTGTGATCAGTCTTGACGACGAACTTGTTTCCCACTAAATACTGTCTGAACTTAGCTAATGCATGCATAATGGCAAGCATTTCCTTGTCATAAATTGAGTATGTCCTTTCAACACCCCTCAATTTTCTGCTCTCAAACACAATGGGATGTTTATCTTGCATCAGGACAGCCCCAACTCCTTCACCGGATGCATCACATTGTAGCTCGAAAGGCTTGGAAAAATCCGGAATGGCCAGAACCGGACATGAGCTCATGATCCTCTTAAACTTATCAAAAACAGTTTGAGCCATTTCTGACCAACAAAAAGCTCCCTTTTTTGTGAGATCAGTAAGAGGAGTAGCATTCTGCGAATAGCCTTTCACAAATCTTCGATAAAATCCACAAAGACCCAATAACCCTTTCAACTGAGTCAAGTTCTTAGGAGGTGGCCAATCAACAACTGCTTTGATCTTTTCAGGATCAACCTTCACTCCCTCAGCACTGATTATGTGGCCAAGGTAAAGTAGCTCCGTCATCCCAAATTCACATTTGGATTCTTTAGCAAACAAGCTTTCTGATTCTAGAATACTGAGCACTTCCTCCAAGTGCTTGAGATGTTCTTCCCAAGTCTTGCTGTAAATCAAAATGTTATCAAAGAATATCAACACAAACCTCCTTAACTGCTTTTGGAAAACCCTGTTCATACAAGACTGGAAGGTAGCAGGAGCATTAGTCAGCCCAAATGGCATGACTAGAAACTCGAAGTGGCCATAGTGACATCTGAAAGCTATCTTCTCAACATCAAATCCTCTCATCCGAATCTGGTGGTAGCCCGATTTCAAATCGATCTTTGAAAAAAACTTTGCCCCATGTAGCTCATCAATGAGCTCATCTATCCTTGGAATGGGGTATCGGTTTTTGATGGTGCTTTGATTCAAAGCACGATAGTCCACACACATGCGCATGGTACCATCCTTCTTCTTCACAAGAATCACAGCTGAAGCAAAGGGACTCTTGCTTGGACGAATGAAACCCATCTCCAAGAGTTCCTGAATATTTTTCTCAATATCGTCCTTCTGCTTCTTGGGGTACCGATATGGAGTTGTAATAACTGGTTTAGCTCTTTCCTTGAGCTCTATGATATGCTCCGAACCCCGTTCAGGTGGTGGTCCAGGAGGTAAATCAGCAAACACCTTGCTCCTTTTTGTGAGTAAAGACTGAACATCAGGAGGATAGTCTCTCTTAGTGTCAACCGGACTAGCAGGAAGAATCATACATTCTGCAGCCCACTCAACTTAATCATGACGAACCAGCCTTGCCATTCTCTTGAATGACACAACCCGAGGACCCCCATTGGACATTCCTCTTAGTACTACCCTCTTCCCATTGGATTGAAACTTGAGCTCCATAGTTTGCAGATTTAAGGAGATCTCTCCAAGGGAACGCAACCATTGAATGCCTAGAACGACATCCGTATCTCCAATGTTAACTACATAGAAGTCATCCTTGACTTCATAGTTTCCCAATTGCATAGTCATGTTTGAGATCTTCTTGGTGCATGAGATGTGGAATCCATCAACAACCATGACCTTGAAGCCTTCAAACTCTTCTGTTTGCAGCCCCTTCTTTGCCACCACAACTTCATCAATGAAGTTATGTGTTGCCCCGGTGTCAATCAAAGCAACTATTCGCTGCCCCTTAATCATCCCTCGAACCTTGAAGGATTCATTTCTTTGAAAGCTTGAAAGCTGAGCCAAAATACCTCCGCTTTCCTTTTCATCTTCAGACTCTTCTGGAACTCTTTCTACTTCACTATCTTCAAAATCAGATTGCTGGTCTGAAAAATCAGAATTACTTTCACCAGCTGAATAGTACTCAATCTGATTAAATTTAACTCCCTTTGGGCAAACATGATCTTGAGACCATTTTTCCCTACACCGGAAACATAACCCCTTTCTTCTGAGTTCGTTTAGTGTTTCTGGATCTAATCTTGTGACATGAGGATTATGATGTTTGAACTCCTTATGCTGAGGTCTCAAAGGAGGTCTTTGATGAGGTCTTTTTCCTTTATCCCCTTTGTGAAAGGATGGCCTGGGTTGAAACTTTGCCTTAGGAGCTGCCCACTCCATGTTTCTTGCCTTCTTCATGGCCTCCTGAAGGGAGGGTGGATCAAAAGCTTTAATCCATCCCTTGAGTGGTTCCATCAATCCTTCACTGAAAAGGATCACCAACCGCCTCTCCGTGATTCCAGTAACCATGACAGAGAGTCTCTGGAACTCAGCT
Source organism: Sequoia sempervirens (assembly GCA_007258455.2). NCBI lineage: Eukaryota > Viridiplantae > Streptophyta > Pinopsida > Cupressales > Cupressaceae > Sequoia > Sequoia sempervirens. The sequence continues at coordinate 45,734 of VDFB02284445.1, forward strand.
ATGTAGGCATCAACTGTGCCATACTGCCTCAACTGTGCCAATTCTTTGAAATGAATTTTAGGATCTTTTTCCTCAAATCTCTTGATGAGCCTATTGGTGAACTCATCATAGGTTGTGATAGATCGATGACCCAAGGTGACTAGGCCATGGTACCACCACTCGTGCTCCACCCCATCTAGGTGTAGCGTAGCGAACTTAATCGCCTCCTCTTCTGCCATGGTTCTAAGAGCTAGATAGTTATCCAGCTTCTGAATCCAAGCTCGAGCTGAACTGTTATCACTCCCGTCATAGTGTGGAAGTATAACCTTGTTGACAGCTTGATACAAGTCCCCTGGCATTGTTGTTCTTCTTTGCTCATGATGTCTCCCTTGTCCCTTATTCTTTCTTTTATGATCCATAAAGTCATTATAGGACATATCCATCTTGATTTCATCAGAGAGAGAATCATATTCCACACGGCCAAGTCTCAACTGCTCCACGAATGAAGCATTCTCTTCAGGCTCAGGTTGAGTGTTTACTGGTGCCAAGAAGGTGGGTTTGAGTGGCCTGGCTGAGATGTAAGTGTTGTTTGAAATAGGCTGAGCTGCATGTCCATCATGCTGGTTGGAGGCACTGCGTTCTCCTCTATGTCCTGGGTTGTTTTGTGGAGTTGTGTTCTGGCCCACTTTCCCCATCATGAGAGATACCATGTCCATCAAGGCATCCATCTTCCTTTCAAATCTCTTTCCGGGACTTATCGATCTCTTTCCACTATCATCTCTGTTGCTGGTAAACCTCTAGTTACCCCCGACTGATCTCTCACCTTCTGCCATATCTGTTTCCTGAGAAGACTCCCAATGAGCCCTCAAGACCTTTGAAGCTGTCTGACCTTCTGGAGCCTGATAGGGCTGAAACTATTTTCCAACTTTCTTGTCTTCCCTTGCTATGTATCTCTTTTCTCTGTCACTCATAGACGGATTGTTCACAGGATGGCAAGATCTTGGCTCTGATACCATTGAAATATTCCAAGCCAATTTTTCGTTTTTTCAATTGCAAGTTACAAATAATACGCACCCGTTAAGGTTAGCTCTAAACTAAAACGATGCAAGGATCTGAATTGAAATGCTTGTACAAAAACTCTAACCAAGAATGCGTCGGCGAACGACGGGCATATGGTCAGAGGATCCCTATCATCTAATAAACTGAAAAGACTCGACATCAAGAATGTGCTTTCCAAACCGAGATGGAATGGGAGCTACCATATGACGGAGATGTTAAGAATTACAATTGCGATTAAGGGAAATAAGCTAGAATGCTGAAAGTACTCGACACCCAGAATGTGCTTTCTAATCCGGAGTGGGAAAGGAGCTACCATAGGGCGGAGGTAAAGGAAATACAATTGCAATTACTTAATGTAAAGTTGAGCATTACAAATCATGATAAGCAAGAATAACAACTGCTGTCAGCTTACAATATGAAAGATAATGCCTTGCTATCAATGTGAATCAACATGTAAATAGAGCTGCAACAATATATATTGAATTCCCTTCAATGAATATTAAAGCTTTGATCAGAAACTCTACCATTAAGGCCAACCTGATAATCTGATTTATGACAGTCCTGTTTTCCGCTTGCATGAACAACAACCCTGTAACTCACAAATTCACTCACAACTCACTCCAAACTCAACCAAATTCCACGAGACAAAATGCAAAATGTTCTTAGGATGATGGCGACCAAACTGGAACACTGAAAACTGATCAAAAGTCCCTATTTATTTAATGCACGAATCCCAAGGCAGATCTAGATGGTACGGCCCAGCAAGAGGGGCAATTTGCATTTAAAAATCACAGCCTTCAATAAAAAATCTACAACTTTGGGAAATGGGTCGCCCCTTACAAACAGAGAGAATGAAACAATACCCAGAAGCACTCTTTTTGTATTTTTTGATTTATGAATAAAAATGTAAATCTGCTACAATGAATATGCAACTCCAGAAAACCACTAATATGCATAAAACTGATTTACAATACCTCACAAAGACTAAAATGCAGAAATCTCACAATAAAGCATTCAACTACACTATCTCACCACTAGTCGCTATCTTTCAAGCGAGAAGCAATGCCAAGCTAGGAGGCGTACATTCCTCGAAGCAATCCCAAAGCCAATCCGGCAGCATAACATTCCTGTAGACAAAAGATCCTGAAAAGAGAACCAAAGGCTTCCTTTTATAATTTTCCGTTGACCTTTTTGAAACCCTAATCTTCTTTTCTGAGTCAAACCCTAATCCTCCAAAAGATGGCGTCCCTTTCTTCAAAGCTTCAATTTTGACTTTTTAATTAAATTCATCACTTTAATAATGGCGTCCAACCTTAAGGCTTTAATTCAACCTTAATAATTATAAAATTATCTCAATGATGGCGCCACCCCTTAAAGACCACCTTTTAAAACATCATTAAGTTAAGAGACTAGGCCAAGGGGGTAATATAACATTAAAATATAATGTTATTTAAGTGAAATGAACTTATCTCTCCGAAACTGCATCCCGAGGCTAGAATCTGAATAAACCAATTGAGTCGATTGAGGAGGAAAGTCAACTGTATAGAGACCAAAAGGACCACTGCCAGAAATAGAATTTACTAAAAATAGTGAACTCCAGAAAGTGCTCAGAATGCCAAGAGAAACATATCACTACGAAGCCCACAGAAAACCCAGAAGGAATCCGCAGTTCAAACACCAATTCACGAGCAATCGCAACGTCCACACAAGAAACCCTAATCAAACCATCTGAGTAGCCTACAGGTCTCCAGAATAGGCCAACGGTCATCTGAGAAGATCATGCTCGAGAAGGGGACATTACATATTCCAGATGTTGGTACTTCTACTCGTCGGCCTAAGTGGTGGGCCAAGACTATCGGCGGTCTTCATGATGATGAACTCATTGAGAGTAGATCAGTTCGTAGAAAGAGCAAGCAACCCAACACAGTCAATTTTGCCCTTATGGCCAACATCCACAACATCTATGAGCCTCATACATACTCAGAGGCTAAAGGAATTCCAGAGTGGGAAAAGGCTATGTAGATAAAATATCATAGTCTTTTGAAAAATCACACTTGGGTTCTTTCTGATCTTCCTCTTGGGAAGAAACCTATCAGTTGCAAATGGGTATACAAGGTCAAATATCATGCAGATGGTACTTTGGATAAATACAAGGCCAGATTAGTTGCTCAGGGATTCACACAGCGGGAGGGCATTGATTACGAGGAGACCTTCGCTCCTACTGCCAAGATGAGCACAATTCGTCTTCTTCTCGCTATTGCAGCCTAATTTGGATGGACAATTCATCAGATGGACGTAAAGAGTGCCTTCCTCAACGGTGAGTTGCAGGAAGAAGTTTACATGACGTAGTCTCCTGGTTTCAAGGTTGCCGGCAAAGAACATCAGGTATGTAGGCTCTTGAAAGCACTCTATGGACTGAAACGGGCGCCTCGTGCATGGTACATCAAGATTGATCAGTACTTGGTCAATCATGGTTTTTAGTGCAACCCTTCTGACAGTAATTTGTATGTCAAGCACTCTAGTGATGATATTTTGTTTCTTGTTATCTATGTTGATGACTTGATCATTACTGGCAGTTCAACACATTTGATTGCAACAATCAAACATTATTTGTGTCAGGCCTTTGACATGACAGATTTGGGGCTTCTCCATTATTGTTTGGGTATTGAAGTTTGGCAGACCGCTAATAGCATCTTTATCTCTCAGTCTAAATATGCTCGTAGTCTGCTTGACAAATTTCGGATTCAGGACTGCAAACCTGCCTCCACACCTATGGAGAAGGGGTTGAAGTTGTCAGCCAACTTTGATTCACCTCCGGTTGATGAAACGACATTCAGGCAACTAGTGGGCAGTCTCATTTGTAAGCTAGTAGAAGACAGATCAGTTCAGCTGCAGTATGTTCTGACAGTGGATCAAACTGCAGATATTCTCACCAAGTCTCTGAGCTCGGATAAGTTTGTAAAATTCAGGGGGCAACTTGGTGTTGTTGACGGATTGAGCATTAAGGGAGGGTGTTAGAATAATATTATTATTGTATTATTAATGGTCAATATTAGAATGTTTTAGGTTAGTTTAGTTGTTACTGTTTCTACAGTAACCAATAGGTAGATATAGTTAATATCTACCGTGTTATATGCACTTCTTGTTAATGTAACTTTTTTCATGTTAATGTAAGAATGCATTTTACCATTCACACACCAAACCACTACCTAGGGATACATTTGAATACCTAAGGGACAAATTGGGAGTAGTCCCACACCCGTCCAATTGATAGATGGGAGCATACATTCAGGGGGAGCTATACATGGTATCTTGTAGCTCCATGGGACAAAATGCAAGACATTGTTGGAAGACCCCTTGCCATTGATGTCAAAGGGGGAGGAATAGAGTAAGGGGGAGCAATGCAAGAATATTTGTGTTGCCATCAATGACAAAGGGGGAGATTGTTGGAAATTGTCATTGATGTCAAGCTAAGAGTATAGAAGATTTATCATATGCTTTTGAGAATACAATATATCATTCAAGAAGTGGAATGCAGATAGAAAAAAATTAAGCCTTTAAAAGATATCAATATAATGTTAGAGCAGACATTATGAAGAATTCATGAGCAAAATCATGAACAGCATGACAGCAAACAGCAAACTAATCTAAAGATTGTTTGAGCAAAATCATGAACAGCATGACAGATTGCTAGTACAGATGGAAGAGATCGATTTATTTTGAAGATGAAGATCAACAAGATCAATTTAAATCTGAAGGTAAGATAAATCATTGCTAAACAAATATAGCAATCTAATAAGAAACAAAATAAGAAAAAACAAATTAAGAAAAGGACAAAAAACTAATAAGACAAATTAAAAAGTTACAAAAGTGCGATTCTTTATGATAAAAAATGTTGCGATTCTTTAAGTGAAAAGAAATGTGATTAAAGTCTGAAGAGATATGACCATTGTAAAGTGATGCGATCATTCCAAAAAGACATGTGACTTTATTTCTGAAGGAATATGATTTAGTTCTTAAAAAAGGAATGATCTGTTTTAAGACAGATTTATTAAAAATAATAAACATGAAATGATACAAAACTAAAGGGTGCAAGAACAGATTTTGAAAGATATGATCTTTCATGAAAGGTTGCAATTTATGACCAGCATATATATAGATGATTCAAATTCAGATTTGAAGGGTAGATGTGTGGAGAATGAAAGTATAATGTCAGATCAAAAAATAAATTCTTTTGTGTGAGCCTTGAAGTGATAGCAAACATCACAAAGAATAATAGAAGATTGATGAGAGGTGCAGATCTGTTTGAAGACAGTGTTCTACCTTCATAATTTCAGTCTAAATCAAGGTTGGTGCCTTGCAATTTAGGAGTTTGTGCTCCTTGTAGGTTGGTGCCTGCTAAATCAGATTTAGGAGTTGGTGCTCCTTGTAGGTCGGTGCCTACTAAATCAGCGATAGGAGTTGGTGTTCCTTGTGGGTTGGTGCCTACTAAATTGTGAAAGTTAGTGATTCAAGTAGGTTGGTGCCTACATTCATTGTAAAACTTATATAATTCATAAAGTACATTATTTGTACTGTGGTTTTCTCCCGTAAGGATTTCCACCTAAAATCTTCTTGTCAATTTGTTCACATTGTGCTATATTCTTGTTATATTCTTCCCCCCCCTCCCTTCTCAGTATAGTTGTGTGCTTATTATTTTTATCCTCCACACACTTCTCTCTTGACTAATAGATCTTCCTTTCTATTCCACACATATCTATTTATATCTTTAGATCTCAATGAAGAGTTGCATCTCTTTGAAAAGAGATAACTCTTTAAAAGGATAGTAACAAATTGCTGCCTTTGAATACTTTTTCATTCTCCTTTTTATTTCTCCTTAATGGCTTCCTTTGAATGATCTATTATTTTCTTATTCTTCAACATGTCTCTTGACCACTCTTAACTAGATTTTCAATGTATTATATTCATTCACTTCATTCTTTTATATTCCTCTTATTTACTTCATTCTACATATTCTAATTCCATACACTTCTTTGAATGATAAAACCTTCCTCCCTTTTTTTTATTCCTTACTCTTGAATGATAAAACTTACCCACACACATTATCTCATGGAATCACTTCTCTTATATATCTTGTCTCAGCATGAGACACAACCCTTCACTATACCCTTGTGACTTTTGGTTAAAGCTAATCTTTCTTTAATTAATTAATTTCTTTATCATGTAAGAAGCACTTCACAATATATCTTCTGTTCATTCCGTTATTGATATTTGATTCAATCCTTGATTGAATTCAATTTACTTCATCATTGATATATGATTCATTTAATTATTGATACATCTTTTATTGCTCCACTCACACACTTCATCTTTAATCCGCTCTTCTCAATCTGATTTTGCTTGGTCTTTGAACATCGATTAGTGGCCTTTGGCCTTTGTCCATCTTACGATTTCTTCTATTGCAAAGTGCTCTTCTCACCTTTGACAACAATGACAATATTGTAACCATCTCTCATACTACTTTGACATCAATGACAATCAATTCCAACACTTTTGAATCTTGAATAGTATATGTTGCCTTTGCTTCTTTCTTCCATGAAACATACCATGACTGTACTCTTGGCTTTGGCTTCTCTTCAAAATTTGATCAATTTGTGGCGAAACCATTCACATTTCACATTTGCACTTTACATGAAGTATTTAAGACATACGATCTTTTTCCTTAAATGGAATATTTTAAACGTGTTCCATAGGCTAAATATCACCCCTTTTGGCTTTAAATCACTTTAAAAATGATATGTATGCCCTTTTAGACTTTTGTGACCTATTTTTTTCCCCATACATTCAAATTCAAGCTAGTATGAAAAAATCGGTTATGTAATTGTTTTAATATTTAATTGGATCTAGTGCATCCTTAATGTGAGGTTTTTTTCTCTCTATCTCTTGGGTCAGGGATATGGCTTCAAAATTTTTAATCGTAAGATGATAGATATCATGTTGGATGCCATTTTTAATATTCTTATTGTTAGAGTAAATTACATTTACCTTAGGCTTAAGTCAACTTAGGCATAATAATTTTATTAATCCGGGTGGTTTATTCCTGTGTGGGTAGTTTTCTTACCCATCATCATTTTCATGGCTTTAAAGAGCTTGTACCATATGTAATTTAATCATCTCATTCTATTCACTCCTTATTTGGTGAAATGGCAGTGTTGTATCTCTCGTTTCTTGTGAAGGTTTTCTGTAGTTGATATTTCTTGGGTTATTCTCTCTAACATGGTATCAGAGCCACCCAACTGCGAATCCTTCCTAAGAGTTTTCATTGGAGTGTGAGATCGTTGATTTGCTTGGCATTTGAAATTTCCTAAATTTCAAAATTGCCTTTGATTATTGATTTTCTGTTGCTGGCGATTGGAGGTTTGTTTGTCCAGAGGCAAATTTCTCCTTCATTTGAGGCCATTTTGGTTCATTACTGGTAGTGATTTGGCAAGGAGAACAAGCCCGATTTGCATTTGGTGGACGATTTTCTGTGTTTCAATTTTAATTTGCTTGGCTTGATTTGTGAGAGGCATGCGATTTTTCCATTGAAGCATTTTTCTGTTGTTGGGAGGCGTTTGGGAATCTTCAGGCTTTTTTTGCTATTTGAAGCATGTCGTTTCTTCATATTGCCAGGTCGTAGATCTGCTGTTTCATTCCCATTGGAGGCGTTCACTCGAGGCTGTGATTGAAACTGCGAAGGCATTCTCTTCTTGAAGAAGAACGATTTAGAATTCGTGGAGACTTGTGGTAGCGTGATCTTTTGAGGGGTGCGATATTTGAAGGGCCGAAATCTCTATCATTGCAGGCCGATTTTGTTTGATTCTTGCATTGTAGGGTGGGGGTGAGATTTAAAATTCCCAAATGAGATTCTCCCCTAGGTGGAACTCAATCTCTGGAGGCCACGATTTTATCTGCAAGGCATTCGAGTGTTTGAAGGTGATTTGATTTCTTGTGGAAGGCCGATTTCAGTTTAGCGCCACTATTGGAGGCAGCATCGAAGGCAGCAAGTTTCCTGTTGGAGGGCCCAATTCTATGTAAAAAGCGTTTTGGAGAGGCCCCTTTTTTTGAAGCGGAGGCACATTTTTTTTTGTGGCATTGAATCCTTTGTTTCAAGCCTTAATATTTCTCTGTGCAGGCCGATTGGAGGGCTTGATTCACCATTTTTAAGCCCACGTCTTGTTTTTGCAGGCGTGAATTTCTTTCTACAGTAGTGATGCATGGAGAGGCTGTTTTTGCTAGAAACTGTGATCTTTGATTGTTGGAGGTGTGTATCTATCCTAGGCGCGATTTGTTAGATTTGCACTTAGGAGGCCGCAAATTACCTAGCTCGAATCTGGTTTGAGGGCACATTTTGCTGTTTGGAGGTTGATAGAACCAGTTGGAGGCCCGTCTTTCTATTTTGGAGGCAGTGTGATTTTCATGTTTGGCATTTTTTTTGGCATCTCTGCAATCTCTGTGTTGGATTTTTCTAGTTTGAGGCTCGTCTCTTTTGTGGGTATATTTTTGGAACTTTATACTTTATAAAGTTTCAAATCAAAAAATTGCTTAGGGTTTGTTGTGGTGGGACTGGCATGAGCTGGTTGAAGTTTTCTTTGAGATCCTTAATCCCACATTCATCCTGTGAAGATATTTTCCGCACTTTTTATACTCCAACACTTCCAAAGTATTGTGAAGTTGTGAAAAGCTTTGTGGGTAGTGTGGATTGCATCTTGGGCTTGGTGACTTGGAGATTGGTTGGCACAGCCAACCTCAATATTTTGCAACATATAATGTTGCCCTCTTTTTCGCTCACTTGCATAGGTGGTCACATGGGCAACTGGAATTGAGTCCTCAAATGCTTCCTCTTGCTTTCGAAAGGTGCCTTAATAGGCCTTTTTTCTTATTTGCATTTTTTTGCTTTTGGAAGGCTTCATTCATAGTATTTGGAAGTTTCTAATTTTTTGTTGAAGGTTAAGTCTTTGCATTTTTGGAGATTTGTCTTAGTTGTTATGGGGTTTTCATTGCATCTTGCTGTGATTATGTTGGAAAGGGGAAATTATAAACAATGGAGAGATGGTATAATAAAACATTTCAAATGGCTTCATTTGTTGCCACATCTATATAATCTTGTTCCCCTTCCTGGTACTGATAGTAAGAAATTTGCTGGAATTGCAAAAGGGATCATGTCCTAGGAGTTATTACAATGCATATTGATGATGCCACTTTGGATGCTATTGATCATTCTGAGTGTCCTTATACTTTGGACTAAAATTTGGGAAATATATGGAGATCCTGATACTCGGCCATTCCTAGATGATCCTATTTCAGATTGTCTTGTGCCTCTTCATTTTTCAGATAGGATACCCAATGATTATGATACTATGCAGGAGTTTGAAGTGTTGGAATACTTTGAATCTTCAGATGAGGATGACAAAGGTTCTTTAGATGCTCCTTTTCCATCAGGGATAGTTGATGTACCTTCACCTTCAGTGATTCATTGTGCAGAGTCATTGATTGAGGCTCCTATCATTCCTGTTTTGCAGGACCATTCATTTTGTGTTGATGATTCATTGAGCTTGTCCAGTGATTCATCACAACCAGTATCTCATTGTCTTCTTGATTGGGATTCTTATTTGTTGGACATTGGTTCATTGTTCGTCAAATCTCACATTTGAAATTCGGAGGACACATTTGAGGGTATATCCCTCCTATTTGATGATAGTTGTGGCACAACTGTTGTCACGCCATTTCAGTCTTTGGAGATTTTTCAGCATTAGTTTTCAGTGGTACCTTGTTTGTCAAGTTCTGTTGTGATTGGGCATGTTGCTAATTGGTTTGTGACATCATCTTCCAAGGTCTTGGTGACACACGAGCAGATTCTAGAGACATCATCATACATTTTCATGCTTCTTTCTTTCAATTCCTATCTGGAATGGGAAGCATACCTGCATTTGTACTGGGTTTTGTTTTGTTGTTGTAAATAAAGTCTTGTATCTAGTTCATTCATTACTAGGGGACTTATTTACGTCTTAGTTAAGTTTACTTAGGTCCTAGGAAGGAATCTTTCTAGAAGGTGTTAGTTGTCATTAGTTGTTATCTTATCTTTTGACAACTACTACATGTGAACCTAGGTAAATGTGATTAGTTGTCACATGTCATATGATTAAGACACTTGTCATAATCCTATGACATCTTGCATCTCACCTTGGTTATATAATCAAGGGGTATCTCTCATTGTACATCACATCATATCATTGAAATCATATTGATAAGAATACAGTTTATTCTTGTCACATTCTTCTCTCTCTTTTTGTGCTTTCCATTTGGTCTCAAGATCTTGGTAGCCATAGCCAATTCTAACATGGTATCAGAGCGGGTTGGGTGCCATTGGAAAGTCTTTTTTTGAAGAGAGATACCAGATTTGGGGGTAGTCCATTTTTTGGCTCATTTTTTCGAGCAATTTTTTTTTGATTTGGGCTAATTTTTCGTGTACTTCTCAGTGGTATGATCAGATTGATCTCATTTTGTACCAAAAATTGTACTTGATTATGTGGCCTATTTTGGCATCTGTAAGCACTAAGATCAAGTCTAGCTTGTTGTTTTTGGCATCTAGCAACTGTAAACGCACTAAATATAAAGTGCCACAAATCAGATATTGCTTGGGGGGTTTTTTGATTGAGTGATTTGGGGGGGTCTCTTGGTGCATTGCTTTGATCTGTTTGCTTGTGCTCTCTCATTCTCATGGATCATTCTAAGGTTCCTTTGCTCACATCATATAATTATTCAACATGGCATCAAAATGCATGGAGTATTCTAATGACAAAAGGTCACACTCTATATGTTGAAAATAAAGTACCTGAACCTACAGATGATGAGAAAAAGTTAAAATGGATGATTAAACATACCAAAGCTCTCTTGGGTGTGTTCGTAGACTTGTTTCTCAAGATTTGTTGTTTCAAATTGAATCATGTAAAAATTCTCATGAAGCTTGGGAAAAATTGAAAACATTGTATGGTACTACAGATGAAGTAAGAGGCTATCAAATTGATAATGATTTGATGAATTTTGATCCTAAGAACTTTGACAACATCCAAGATTACATCACTAAGGCTAATGATCTAAGAGAGCAATGTAAAGCATGTGGAATTGATAAAAAGGACATCTAGTTGGTCTACAATACAATGAACAAACTTGGTCCTGATTATGCTTCTTTTGTTTCTAGCTTTCATACTCATAGATTGACTATGGGATCTGCATATACTACACCTTCATTTGCATCATTTTCTGAGATGTTGATACATGAGCAACAAAATCTTATCTCAATGGGTTTCATCAAGACTTCTAAATCTCAGGCATTGTTGGTGAAAGAATCAGAATCAAATAAGAAACAAAAGAAAGCAAAGAATAATCAAAATTCAGATCAAGCAAAGAATAATCCACATTCAGATCAACCAAAGAAAAAATCTTCTTCCAAAGGAGAATCATCAAAGAAGGAGAGGCCTTTTTGTGCATATTGCAAGAAGGATGAACATGAAGAACATTATTGTTATAAGAAGGATATTGATGAATTGAAAAATCTTCTCAAAAAGAATCACATTGATTTGCCTTCTAGAATGTCTGAATCTCTTCCTCTTTCTACTTCAAAATAGTCTAAAAAAGACAAAGGTCAAGCATCTACATCAGGAAACAAAGGTCAAGCTCTTTGTGCTCTTTCAGGTCTAGGATCAAGGAGATGGCTTCTAGATTCAGGGGCTTCTCATCATATGGCATCTTCGCAGTCTATCTTCTTTTCATTTCAGCCTTGTACTATGTCTCCTATCTTGATGGGAAACAATACATACATGAGTGTAATTGGGAAGGGATCTGTTAGTTTTGGGGACAACACTTTTTAGGATGTCTTGTGTGTTCCTCATTTGACGAACAATCTTCTTTCCACATATCAGATTAGACATGGTGGAGATGGGAGAACTGTGGAGTTCACACCTGATTCAGTTATCATTCGGGACTTGGAGACTCGAGAGATCATTGCTACTGGGGTGGTTGATCATTCATCTTGGTTGTATACCTTTGCATAGTTTGCTTCTGATGATGAGCTTGTTCCTTCAAATGTTGATATGAATCATAATTCAGAGGAGACATTTGGCTTTTTGAACTTGGTAGTTCTCACATTAGATCCAGTACTTGAGCCATGCATTCTATCTCCTCCACCTACTGTTGTACCTGAGGATACTTGTGATTCAACAGTTTTGGCTGCTAGTGATTCAGTGCAGCAGGATACTCATTGTCTTCCAGATATGGCTACTTTGGATGGCTTCTTGACAGGTATTTTAGACTTGTTTATGGAGTCTCATCTTGCAAATTTGGGAGACATCATCAATAGCATTCATCTCATCTTTGATGAAGATGCTCCTTCTTCAGTTGTTGTGAGGGAACACCTTTGACCTTCTTGTTCATTCTCTACATGATCATTCTTCACAGTTTGGCGTGAGTGTGGATACTTTTGAACAACATTTGGAGGAGGCTTCTTCAGAGGGGATATCCTTGTCTTTGGATCATGTTCTACATTCATCTCTACTAGATGTCGGATTGTCCTCTTCAGCAGTGTGGCCTAGAACGCCTGTTTGGAGTGTGTCAGCTTTCGGCATCGACATGGAGACACTTGAGCATCATTCAGAGATATCATCATACATCATTCATGACATCCTGCATACATCCATGGTTTTGTTTCTTCCTAAGGGGAGGAACGTTGTTCGGTGAGATTGGATCATCTTCAACATTCAATGTCGAGCTTCTACTATCATTGTAGGAGACTCAACATTGAGGGGGGGCTAGCTTGTTTCTCTTCTTCTCTCTTATGGGGGGGGTCTTTTTCCTCACATAGGGTTTTTACCTTCTCATGCATCATTGAGAGCATTTCATTTTTTGTATTCCATCTCTCTTTTGGGGAGGAGTTTTGTCCCACTGGGATTTCTCTTTTCTCTGCTTGTGAGAGATTGCATTGCATATGTACATGGGTTCCTAACATGGCCTAGTAGCTGAGACCCATCTTTGTGTCATTTGCATAATAATCTGCTACTCTAAGTTGCACTTAAGGGGGGGTGTTGGTGTAAATAAAGTCTTGTACCTAGTTCATTCATTACTAGGGACTTATTTATGTCTTAGTTAAGTTTACTTAGGTTCTAGGAAGGAATCTTTTTAGAAGGTGTTAGTTGTCATTAGTTGTGATCTTATCTTTTGACAACTACTACATGTGAACCTAGGTAAGTGTGATTAGTTGTCACATGTCATATGATTAAGACACTTGTCATAATCCTATGACATCTTGCATCTCACCTTGGTTATATAATCAAGGGGTATCTCTCATTGTACATCACATCATATCATTGAAATCATATTGATAAGAATACAGTTTATTCCTGTCACATTCTTCTCTCTTTTTGTGCTTTCCATTTGGTCTCAAGATCTTGGTAGCCAGAGCCAATTCTAACATGTTTCTTCCAAAAGGGAGACAAGTTTTTTGTCGACACTGGATCATGTTTTTTCTTCAGGAACTTACCATTTTTGTAGGTGATTACACATTATGGTGGGGCTATATAGTCTCTCTCTTTCCCTCTTATGAGGGGGCCATTGGTTGTATATATATGATGTATGTAGTTCTTAGGGGGTGTGATTGAGTCGTCCATCCATGCATCATTTTTGTTTTCTTTTCTCTCTTTTGGAGAGGGGTTTTTTCCCACAGGGTTTTTCTCTTTTTCTTCGGTTGCGAGAGATTTCATTTTTGCATTGTAAATGGGTACCTAACATAGTTGTGTAGCCGGGACCCATATTGCATCTTCATATTTGCATTTGCATTCTCCCTAAGTTGTACTTAAGGGGAGGTGTTAGAGTAAATTACATTTACCTTAGGCTTAAGTTAACTTAGGCATAATAATTTTATTAATCCGGGTGGTTTATTCCCGTGTGGGTAGTTTTCTTACCCGTCAACATTTTCAAGGCTTTAAAAAGCCTGTACCATATGTAATTTAATCATCTCATTCTATTCACTCCATATTTGGTGAAATGGCAGTGTTGTCTCTCTCGTTTCTTGTGAAGGTTTTCTACAGTTGATATTTTTTCGGTTATTCGTTCTAGCACTTATGAATAAGTCCAACAAGGTTTTCTTTGCGATGTCATCCACCTCTTGTAAATAGCCTTTGAAATTGGATGACGTGTACTACTACCGATCCTATTTTATGAAGTATAGCTAGTTGTCTATCATTGGAGAAATTGGGTCCACTACAAATGTCCTTAATGATAAAAAAATTCTTTTGTGTAATCATCCATTGTTACCACTGATATTGAAGGGTTCTAAATAGCAAATCCATCTCCTAGAGATGAGAAGTATTATCAATTGGGTCTCTTTAAACATGACAAGAGTTGAGGACAAAGTGTAGGTTCAAAGTTCAAACAAACAAATTGTGAGAATAGCTTGAGACTTGGAAAAAAGAGAGGGATGCTGAATGGAGAGTTCTAATGTACCTAGGACCTACATTGTTCTATTAAAGGTGTCTAATATTGCAGTTTTGTAGATTAAGTAAAGCTAGAATAGATTGGTTCAATCCGTGAAAAACAATCAAGAAAAATCTTTAATGTCATGACAAGCCCAACTCCAATAATGGATAGTAAGAAAGTTCCCAAATTTATGGGCAACATAAACCGGGCGAAGTTACATCTCTCTAGCACTTCTGAAATTTTAGAACACTATAAAGTTATAAACAATATATTGGCATAGTAGATGTGATATGAAACATAAAATCTTTTCTAGTGACTTTTGAGAGATACTGCTAGAGACCAGTATATACTAGGGGCTGTTTTAAGAGCTGGAATGAATTCAAAAATTCTTTTGAAAAATCTTAAACTATTTCATCTTATTTCCTTTTATCTTACATGCTATGCATGGCTTTATCAGTCATTTTCCACTTGAAGCAATATTGGGTGGAGTTTTCTGTGGCAATTGCCAACTAAAAATGTGCCTATTTTGGACTTAAACCATTTCGCAAGCTGCTGGTGCATTTTCCTTGTACATTGCCACCTTGAAAATTTGAAATGGCACCACTTTACACTCAAATCTCCCTTTATTCAATGAGTACTGATCACATGCAGCCACAGTTTGGCAGAACTTTGGACTGGTGCTGCCACCTGATTTGAGCATCAAACTTGGATGTTTTCATATCTTTTTAATAGGGTGGACCACTTAGAGGTCTGTAATGTTTGTTGCGTTTTTCTCCACTTTTTTCCACTTTTGAGTAGGGTTTTAGCTTGTCTTTGGCAGCATGAAATGACTTAGGTAGAGTTTTAAGGTGCATTTGCCACTACTTAAGACGTTGGCATGTTTTTGTAATGGCTTTGCCACCTACAAACATCTCCTCCCTTCATTGACTTGCTATCATAGTTGCCGCGAGACTGGTACTGGTACTGGTACGGGAGACTGGTACCGGTACCGGTACGGCTTTTTTTTGAAAATAGGAGACGGGGGTACTTGGAGACGCCATTTTTTTAATATAAATAAAAATTAAAAATATAAAAAATTAATAATTTATAGAAAATATGATGACATTGAACTTTCAAAACAAGAGCAGTAGTAAATTTTAACAATGAACATTAACTTTAAATACACAAATGTCATTGCGTCAAAGAGTCAAAGAGTTCATACTTCATATTTCATAATCATAGTTCACATTTTAGGCTTTTTTTTTTGCGGGAGACGTCATTTTTTGCAACAGGAGACGGCAGGGTACTCCGGAAACTCCGGCAGAAGTCTCCAGGCGGCAGGAGGCGTCTCCAGAGACGTCTCCGGTACCGGAGACGCGTCTCCGTCTCCGAGACGCGTCTCAGAGGGGGGGAGACGCGTCTCCCGGTAACTATGCTTGCTATCTTCTTAACTTTGGGGCACGATTTCATGACTGATTTGCCTCTTTGTAAGCACCCTTTTCTACTATTATTTTCCAGGAAAATGTGCATCGCACTTGATTATTCAAACACATGTTGTCTTTCTTTTCTTTTGCCATATCAGCTGATTTCATCTCTTGAATCATTCTCTGCTTCTTTCGACTTCTGTAGCCACCATCAGTTAGGAATCTTTTCATCTTCCACCAGAATTGTTTAACCTTGGGCATCTGCTTGAATGGTTAGTTGAAAATCTGGACCATGATCAGACCACTTTGCAACTTGATAGGGGAAGAAACTCAACAAAGATAACCTGATTAATGACAAGAAGTTGATCAAAAGCAATACAAAAGCCAGGTTTTGTATGAGTATTGACAGACCTACATTATGGAGTTTATGAACACGATGAATACATTGTTCATACATAACTCGAGACATTTCCTCTTCATATATTGGGTTTATTTCTTTCATGATATGATGATGGATGTTGTAAGTTCTGGTAGATAGTTTCTGTTCTTGTACTTATTGGTGGATATTCTGGCTGTATATGTTTCTTTAATGTAGTTGAGAACTCCATATTGAGGGTACATTTGCACCACAAAAAATTCATTTTCCCAGATTGTATGAAAAGTTAGCATTGTCCTGGAATATTACAATAGATAGTCTCTCCATAAAATTTTCTGGTGAAAAGGTAAAATAACAGCTGTATATTCTTTAAAATAGCCATCTGGTTTATTGAGTATGGTTGTATGGGAAGGCTACTCATAAATTTCCAATATATAGAGGGCAACTAAGAATCTTGCATACTATTAGAAGCATTTGCTGAGGAAGTTGTGTAATGATTGGATTTATCCTGTGGAGTTTTCTTTGGCCTGTTTAGTGTTGGAGGTGTACCTGCTCAAAATTTGACTCTCAAGATACAAAACCTGACAAGTTGGGGCCTTTATAAACCTCCGAGAGGCAGGTGTACCAAAAAAATAATAATGGTGAAGTAGGAGCCATAATGATAGATTAATAACTTGTGGTAGCATACCAAACAGATAGCATGGTACTTGGAGTTTTTCTTTGAGTGAAGGTATCGTTTTCTATAATGTAATTATATCTAGGTTTACTGTAGTGAAAGGGAGTTTAAGGAGTATTGTATGACTACATTTTTAGTGCTTTAATTTAGTGATACTGAAACAAACAGATAATGAAAGGTTCCTTGTAAAATAACTAAATCAAAAGGATTTGAATTGTGTATAGGGGGGTATTGAAATCAGTGGGGATGTTTTCCAACATGTGTCCATTGCCTATACTATTTAGAATTATCAGACCTGCCTTTTGGAGTCTATGAATATGATGAATACATAGTACATAAATAAATGGAGAAATTCCCTATCACATATTTGGTTTTGCTCTTTCATGGTATGACGATGGATGTTGTATGCTCTGGTAGATAATTTCTCTTCCTGTACTTATTAGTGGATATTCTGGTTGTATATATTTCTTTAATTTAGTTGGTAGCTCCATATTGAATATCTGTTAGGCATCACAAAAACTTTGTTATCTGATCTTTACTAAAAAATAGTACTACCATGGTATTTTACAATAGATAGTCTTTCCGTAATATTTTCTGGTGAAAAAGGCAAATAACAATTGCATGTTCTTTCAAATAGCAATCTGGTTTTGTTAAGCATGGTTGTATCGAAAGGCTACTCATAAATTTCCAATATATAGAGAGCAACTAAGAATCTTACATACCATTAGAATCATTTTCTGAGGAAGTTGTGTAATAACTGGATTTAGCTTGTGGAGTTCCCATTGGCCTGTTTAGGGTTAGAGGTGTACCTGGTCAAAAATTGATTCTCAAGATGCAAAATCTGACAAGTTGGGGCCTTTATAAACCTCTCAGAGGCAAGTGTTGAGATGGATTGTCAACCAAAAGAAAATAATAGTGAACAAGGACTCATAATGATAGATACGACTGATATTGATAGCTTACCAAATGAGCAAATTGGATTCTATAGAATGGGACTGGAGTTTTCATTTAAATGGAGTTGTTGATTTTATAATGTAATTACATCTAGGTTTCTGTATTGAAAGGGAGTTCTAGGAGTATTGTATGACAATATTGTTACTTGTTAGTACATTAATTTAGTGATTCTGTAACAAACAGATAATGAAAAGTTTCTTTTAAAATAAGGCATAGGGATTTTAAATGTGTATAGGGAAATTGTGAGAATTTGACAAGTGTAAAAATAAGAGGCATGAGTGCCTCTTATTGGTAGATTATTCATCGCACTTGTATAATGCAAGTATTGACTCAACTAATTTGATAAATATGTATCATGTTCTATGTTTCTTTGTATGCATGTTGATTTGCATTATACATTCTGAAAATCAGGCTTATCATCCTCAATGAAATTTTCACCCATCATTTTCTCTTAATCACAAAACATTAGAAGTTATCCATTATGGAAAGTTTAAGTCTTCCAGGTTCTTTCTTTTGACTTTATTTGGTACTGTGATGCTGAAGGGAAACCATGGTAGCCGATTTGAGGCCAGAACAGTTCCCCCTCCTCGTCCGCACAGCTGTGATTGGGAAATTGATCCTTCTGAGCTGGACTTCGCAAAGAGTATTATTATTGGAAAGGTTTGTTCACTTTTCCCATTGTTTGCTTCAACTTTTTATGTTCTGTTCATGGTCCACATTAAGTTTAAGTTGTGATTGCATTAGTGCCTTTTCTTACTATTTGTCCTACTTCTATGGTTGTCAAAATTTTCTTTTTGTAATATCTATAAATAAATTCAATTGTTGTATTTACAAATGATATTAACTTAGAAATATTGTATCTTTTGGGAAATGTTATTGATGAAGTTGCCTGGATAATGGCACACTCAGTCTATGATTATAAAATATTTAATTGCCATTAGGATTGATGTATTTTTTATGTACATTTATGGATGAGGCGATAATTGTTATTATAGTCAGAATATATTATTTAGAAAATTATGTTTATCAGAAAAAGATTTATATGCAAATTCCTAATAATTACTATTACATTCAGAAATCTTATTTAGAAAGTCATGTATATATGGAAAGCCTGTATGCTAATTCCTAGTTAAAGTGATGCATTCTATATTTAGTTCTCATTTCTTCCCCATTTATTGAAAACCACTAAAAATAAAGAAGTACCAAAATGTGAGTGAACTGTACTATCAAAATTGACAATTACAATGCTTAAGAGAAAAGGTAATATTTTCATGGCATTTGTACATTTTGTATGCATTTTTTTGTATTAAAAATATCTAAAACAATAATATACATAAATAATAATAATACATAATTTTTTTTGTTTTTAACCAAGTATATTGAGAACTACGTGCTTGATTGCATCTTTTCCAATCATGTTCTTGTGGTTCTCACTGTAGATAATGACATTTAGGGGCTGGCCTTTGATCCAACGCTTCATATGGAAGAGTTGCTCTCATTCTTTTGAGGTGTCAATGTCAGAGAAGCCGTAGCTTAGACAAGTAGTATCTGGATCAATGTAATTTTGATGCATTTTTTTCACATTAAATAAATTTGAAATAATAATTCATACAATGTACATAATTATAAGAAAATACTGAGTATATTGAGGCCTAGGTGTTTGATTGCATCTCTACCAATAATGTTCTTTTGGCTCTCACTATAGCTAATGTCATAAAGGGGCTGGCATTTGATCCAACTGTTGGTATGGAAGAGGTGCTTTTGTTCTTCAGAGGTGCCAGTAACAGAGGCTTTGGAGTTTAGATAAGTAGCATCTGGATTAGTTTCTTTTGGTTGCACTAGACATGAGGTGGACTGCATGATCAATGAGAGCTGCACACAGCATTCAAAATCATTGTGGGCACTGGTTTTGTGGCGTTGGCATCACTTGTCCCCTTGCTTCCACTTGCCTTTGTCTAGAGCTAATGGTTCTAGGGGCTTTGGTTGTGTTGGAGGCCACTTTAGCCATTCTCCTTGATATGAAGACGTTTGTTTCAGCCTTGGGGGATTTGACTTTTTGGGTACTGGTTGCTCTTGAAGTAGCACCCAAAGAGAAGCTGCTCTTGTGCTTTGCCTTGGCCTTTGCTATGATCTTGGAGTCATGGCAATATGCTTGCCCTAGTGTCATGGTGAGAAATTATGACTGCTGTAAAGAGCTGGTTATTTAAGCTCTTCTGAGAAATTCTATCATGGTGCAGATATAAGGGTAAAATATATTGATGCTCTTTAGCACTTTATTTGCGCTTTGTGTCAATGATGTACATGAATGTGAGGAAGTAATGTAACTTGTTGTTCTTGTATACATTGATTCTTCCATTGGAACAGCTGCTGGAATTTCATGCATTTGTCCTCATAGTACTTTAGAGGATAGTATTCTTCATGAACAGCATTGGCAAACTTCTTGCAAATGTCAATAGATTTAAAAGAATGCCCGTGTTTGGGTGCTGTAAGCTTCCCACCAATGTGAGACCCAATTATATCATGAGCTCACGGAACTAAACAAAAAGAAAAAAATCACTATTCCTCTAGAACATCCTTGTTTAGTTGTTGAACATATGTAATCTTGATCAGGGGAGAGCCAATTGGAGTGGCATATGTGATGCCGATTTGGTGAGAGCCAAACAGGCTGTTGCTGACTTGAGGAGAGTTAATTATGTTGGCATTGACCCAGGGATGGTCAATAACGTGACTTTGATCTAGGGAGAGCTAATCACAATGGCATTACTTTGGTGTGGCCAATCAGAGTGGCATTGACTGAGGAGAGGCAATCAAAGTGACCTTGACTTGGGGATGGACAAATGGATTGACATTGACTTGGGGATGAATAATGAGAGTAGTGCCAATCCAGGAGGAACTGTTCAGAGTGGTCTTGATATGGGGATGGCCAACTTGAGCTGCCAAAATGTACAAGCGGCTTGGTTTGTGCTTGGATTACCATGAATATTATTTTGTTGGCGACTTATGGTTGATTGATGTGAAAATTTGGTGTTCTTTCTTTTGATAGATATCATTGACTTGTTAGATGGCTTCTTCCTCTTTAGCACTTATCTCATCATCCAAACATTACCTTTGAATATGATTTTGTACTGCCCTAACTTTAGTGATTAAATCCTTTGAGAGCAAAGACTTGAAAAATTTGATATTCCAGACGAGTTTTCGTTTTTTACATATTTTAGTTTCCTTGCAAGAATGAAACTTTCATGCATTCTACTTGCTCTCACTATTCTGTAATTAAATCCATAAACTCCATACATTCTAGCCACAACTTCTCAATTTTGAAATGGACAATTCTTTGGCAGGACATTTTCTTATATCCAAAAATCATTGGCTAATGATTGGATCTTCCATTTTGCAAAACTATTTATTTCAGAATAGAATTTTGATTGATCCACCCTTTCTTTACCAAAAAATTATCCAGTGACCTTGCTATGTACTTCTTAACCCTTCTGTCTACTATTCTAGGTATAAAATCCATATGCAAGTTTTGTATTACATGGTTCCATATCTAAAACAAAATCTTATAAGTCATTTAGGTTCTGCCTTTTGATAGAAACTCCTCCTTGCCTTTTAGAGTCATCCAACAATGAGTTGAAATCCTTCATATAACTGGACTTTTAGTTGTCTTGATTTGATCCTATGTTAGAAAATACTCAAAATGCTATCTTTGGAGGCTTGTAGAGTGCGTGCCATAAATATTTGTTAGTTGAGAACTTGCAGCTATTAATTTGGAGTTGAAAAGTTATTCAATTCTTTTATGAGGGTATGACTTGAAATAACACCACATTTGGATCCGATAGAATAATCATCCCCTTGACTTGACCTTCTACACCTACTCCTGCAAAAGTAGCTTTGCTTCAAATTAATTATATATTTTTGTAATAGACCTTTTGATAGTGTGTAGAGGAAGGAGCTCTCATTGCAAAGGGAGACAGAAAGTAATCTTCTCCATGAGAGCTTCTCCTTGTTAACTCTGCTTTTGTGATGGATGTTGATTGGAAAAATTGCACACATCAACCTTATAAGTGAGAAACTAACTCTTGTCTTGAAAGGAGATTAAGCCTCCATAAGGTCTCAGGGTCATTAGGTCTCAATTTTTACAAAACAGCTCAGTTACAATGTGTTTTGTTTTAATCAAGGGGCCTGTTTAGAATTCCAGTTAAATGGTTAAGTGGTCAAGTACAAGCTGAAATTAATGGGGCCAAGTCTTAAGATAAACAAGGAAAAAAATCACGTTAACTAGATTAAACCTATCTGACATGTTTCCCTAATGACAAACAAAATCACCAAACTTGTTAGTAATGATGTTCTCATGTATTCACTAACAAGTAATACACTGGATTTAAAGAGCTGAAGGTATAGTATTTACAAGATTTAATTAATTTAGAATGCTCTCATGAAAACAAGTAAGGAATTCATGTTTATTAGATTGAAGTTGTTTTATTGTTTTATGAAGACAAAATAATACAAATAAACTTTCCAACGTAGATTTTCTTTACATTACTAGCAACACATTAGATTTTAAAGAACTATAAATAAACATCAGTATCTTTAGAGCCTATTCTACCAGATTTTCTTTAAAAAAAAGAACAAAAGAGTAAAGATAAGAGGAAGATAGCTCTGTGTTATCTCAGAAAATCAGCTTGTGAAATAGGATAAAACACAATTAGTAGTAAATCAATATCTATTTCATCTGCAGGTGCACAACCGGAACACAAGTTGGTGCTGTCTGCAAAGAATTGATCAATCACAGGGGTCTCAGGCAAGCATCCAGCATATGCACATGTCCCTATCTATATGCCTATCCAGATAGGTGTCTATCTATCTATATCTCTATCTCTAGCTACATGTCTTTATCTTTATTTCCTTATATCCATCTATTTAACCAATTCAATACCATTTAATATGTCTTCCTATCCCTACGCCCCTATCTCTACGTATAAATATATCTATTTATTTTTCTATGTTTATACTATGATCAATGTGCCTCTATCCATATGCCTATCTACACCATGGCGTTTATATCTTCATTACATAAGATTATCTACCTTCTTAGAGAAAGGGGCACAAATCGTTTTTGAAGAATAGGTCAAAATAAAATTGGATACAAAGGATCCACTTTCTATAAAATCTGAACATTAAAAATTGCCTCTTAATTTGAGAGACAAATTAATGCATAGATCCATGCATTGGAGCCCAACACCAAAGAGTTGGAAGGCCAAATCATGCCCAATTCATCAAAATATCTCCTGAATTCATGCAATTTGTATTCTTGGCATTTGATCTTGAGCTGCTCATGAATTAATATCACATATGTTGGACAAAACTGGCCGCACCTTTGTTTATTTTCCTATATACCTGGGCATGGAATGCATGCATCTACCCACAAGCCTAGTATGATTGACGCCATGGCTTGAAAAGCTTTGCACAATTGAAAAATCAAACATCTTTCATGAAGAAATTTTATTTTTATTTTATTTTTTAGTAAAGCACAGATATCTGGATTTAAGATGCATTTGGGTTCTAAATTTACTTTGTAGTTCTCTGAATTGTAGATAGTCATGAGATTTTGAGTCTAGGGGACTGTTATGATTTGTTCTTTGTGTTACGAGGAATTTAGGGAAAGGCTACACAGTGGCAGGATAAACAAAGTGATATTGGGCATATGCATATGTAATAATCTGGATGCAAAGAAAGACTAGATACAGGTTCACTCACTTGGCAGGTCTGGATTTAACTGTGCAGACGAAATATAAAACCTACCAAGGAATGCAACCAAAATAATGGAAGACACAACCTTGGAAGAAGAAAAAACAATGTGGAAAATAAAACAACTAAATGCGATAGTGCAGGGATAATTGGAGAGTCAAAATTGAATGTCTGTGATTGATTATTACCACAACTCACTAATTGAGCCAAAATAAACAAAGGGACATGCGTGGGGTCCAGATAGAGTGCTGCTAGCTTGGAAGCCAAAAGGGGGTCCCATTGGGTGCATTGTGCAAGCAACAACAATAGTGTGAGATGATGATGTTTATTGTTGCTGATCATTTTTATTTGACTTTTATTGTTTATAGCCATTTTGGTTTTGGATGCTGGTCTTGGATTTTGTGCAGAGACTATCTGTTGACTGGTTGTGGGAAAAGTGAATAAGGTAAGATAAAAGTTTCTAGACTTTAAACATGTCTAAGTGTAAACAAGGGTGCACAAGACAAATGTTGGCTGTTATCAAAACTTTTATCTAAAATTCTAATCAATGAATTTTGAGATGCTTTAGACACTAGAATAAATAGGGTTATATAAAATAGGTTTGGGGAATGCATATCAGGACTAGGTGTGTTTTACACCTTGCAAGTCCTAGGAATAATATGTGGAATATTATTGCTGGGATGCTAGCTAGACATATTATCATTCCACTATTGTAATATTGTGAAAAGTTGACATACAACTCTCTTCGAATGTGGCATTCTCATGTGAGAGTTTACAAATGTTGTAACTCATCTCTGCACAGTTGGAAGAAGTTGTAAGAGTGTTAAAATGGTTGACTAGTCCTTGAAAATGATGCTCCATTTTGGGGAGGTGAAGGGTCACAAAGTCTCATAAGGAATCTTTGAATGCATGGTGATCTTGGAGAGGTGGATGGTTCATAAAAGTAACTCCCTCACACATGTTGAGCATTGTGGCAAGTGGCTATTGGGCTCTTACATGGTTTTAATTACCACTGATGGTATTACTCAAGCCTAAATTCTATAGATTGAAGACTTGGGTGAGTAGTTTTACAATCACAAGCTGAATGCGTAGTGTTGGGCTGTTTGTATGCTTTGAGAAGGATGAGATCGCTGCTGTATAAGAGCTTTGGATTAGTGCATTGTATTTGCAGTCTTGTTCAAAGATTAATAAAGTGCTCTCTCTCTAGGGTTGGGTTTTGTCCTTAAAGAGTTTGTATTGTGTCAATCTCTTTGTGGTATTATTAAGTTATTAACTATTGCTTATAACATCATTTTCAGTTTGATAGCTTTTCTATTTCTGAGTTATATCAGTCTCTAGGACCAGATTTAAGATATATTTTATCTTTTATGCTACTACTCAAAGTGTTTAACCCCTGGTTTCAACATTTGGTATTAGAGCTTGTGTTGGATTGGTTCTGTGTGGGAACAAATGTCTTCTTTGGAGTGGGAGCATTTTATTTTTGTTGTAGGTCTGATCTGAAAATCAGATTTAATGGCCAGATTTTAGATAGAGAAGTTTAGTGCCCAGAATTTTGAACTTTGGAAGTTGAAGATGGAGGATCTCTTGAAGGAAAGCGATCAATGTTGAGCAATAAGTGAAAAAGTGAAGCCCATTGATATGAAGGATGGAAACTGAATACACTCGATAAGAAGACAAGTGTTAAAATAAATAAATATTTCATATTACATCATTGTAATAAATATCAACCATAGTTGGTAGACTCAGACTCAGCAAAAACTCGCTAGACTCAAAAATTCGACTTGGAAAAAACTTGGGAAAAACTCGGCAACTTAAAAAATTGCTTAAATTTCTTTAAAAACACTTATCTTTTTGCAAAACTTGAAGACAAAATATATTCAATGAGTCCATTAATGAGTGCAAAAAGTGTTTTCTTTTAAATTTGATTCATTTGAATACAAATTGAGTACAAAATCGCATCATCATGTGAAACCCTGATACAATAATTACTTGGTGACTATTATGAATTTATGATGATTGCCTTTGAAAATCATCATCATAATTCATAAATTGCATATTACAACATTTGACATCTTCCTCTATCCTAGTCCAGTGAAAACTTGGGGAGAGGTTCTAATCTTTGCACACTGTTATAGTCTAGTGAAAACTTGAGAAGTTTTAATCAATGATATTATGATAGTGGTAAAGATAATTTTCTAAGTTGTCGATTCTAGTCTTCATTCCCAAATCCCCTCATTGTAATCAAATTTCTTGTATGAGAAGAGATCCCGATAACTAGTGGGGGTCTAGGAGTGGAGATCTCAATGGCGTTAAGGGGTAGTGCCCCTTGTAGGGGTTTGGGAGCAACGCCCCTAGTTGGGTCAAGGGGTAGCACTTCCATCACCAAGCCCAAATTCAGGCCTTTGAAACCACATGAAACTTCTTGTCGCACACCATTTCACATTTTTATCTCTTAAGGGAGAAATTAGGTATTTGGCACCTTTTTTTGTGAAAAATATTTGCTCTCCAAGTGCTATATGAGGAAGTGCAAGGTGCATTCATGCATTCATAGGGAAAAATTGTGAGTATTTTGACTATTTTTTTTCTTTGCATTTTTTATGTATTTGGTGAGTTTTTTTGGTCAAACTCGCCAAGTTTTTGGTGAATACTCACCAAAAAATCAGCTAGTACTTGCCAAAAACTTGATGAGTTTTTTGGTGAGTTAACACAACAAAAACCCGTACGAATTTTGACTTGGTGAGTTTTTTTGTCAACTCGTGGAGTTTTTGGCGAGTTTGCCAACTATGATATATTATCAAGTTATCAACAATAATGATAAACCTTATTATTGCTAATACTACATAAGTATTTTGGGTGATTGGTCGGTTCCCTATTTTAACTGACATTCCAATGTATTTATTCTTTTTTCCATGAATGATATAAAGTATTGCTTTCCCTATTCATTATGGTATTAGTGCAAGTACTTGATCTTATGCATGGATTTGCCAAAATGGGAAGCTGTTGTGGAGAATGAGATCAAAACACCAAGCAAAAAATTCATGCCCTATGAAGTTGATGTGAAGGAATGTGGACTTGAAGGAACATCCATGCCTAGATCATTTATTCATTTATGTGATAAGAAGGCACTGCTCATAGACCAAGAAAACGAAAAGTTACTGCTCTCGGGAAACACTGCTCTAGAAAACAACCTTGGTGATGTTGTATGGGACAAAACACAACTTGGTATTTCTTAGATTGAACCGGAAATCACAAATGACACCATGGTTTTTATTCAAGTGTGTAAAGTTACACTGAAGCAAAGGACATGGAGTTGGTCATTATAAAAATGTATGCAACAAAGGATGTGAGGAGGAGGTGACATAGTCCTCAACCATATTCAAAGGTGCACTCACATGAATGGTTAACTAGCTAGAAGCTGATGCCATTCTATATCATCTCAGTGCAAACAAACAAATACCAAGTTATAGACTGTGAAACATAGTTGTCAGGAAACTCCATTTTGGGAACATAGACAACATACCAGTCCCCGTACCAAAATTTTCGGTGGATCATTTACATATAAAATAGCCGTCTCCTTATTCATTTAACTCACGTACCCTAATTTTATTGGCGTCCCCGTCCCTGTACCAGTACTCGTACCCTGCGTCTCCCGGCAACTATGTTGTGAAAAGTTATAAAGTGTGATGAAATAATCTACACTTTCCCACATTTAAAACATTTTTAATGTTTGAAGAAAATAGATGTGCAGTTGAAAAATAAATTGTTAATAAGTGCATAAAAAATATACTTTAGAAAGGGAAAAACTATATTAATTTGAATTATTGCACTTTTTTTTTTAGACAGCAGGAATTGGGTAGCACGACCCCCTATAAACTGCAGTGCGCTTGGTAAACTTTTTAATGTAA